>PVIJ01006851.1:0-87844 GCA_004024925.1 Scalopus aquaticus
CCACATCCTTTCCAGCATTTGTTGTTGCCTGTATTTTTAATGTGTGCCATCCTCACAGGTGTGAGGTGGTATCTCATAGTGGTTTCGATTTGCATTTCCTTGATTATAAGTGATGTTGAGCATTTTTTCATGTATCTGTTGGCCATTTGCTTTTCTTCTTTGGAGAAGTGCCTTTTGAGCTCTTCTGCCCATTTTTTGACTGGATTGTTAGCTTTGTTTTTGTTGAGTTGTGTGAGTTCCTTGAAAATTTTTGTTATTGGTCCTTTATCGGTTGTATTGTGTGCAAAGATCTTTTCCCAGTTGGGAGGGTGTCTATTTGTTTTGGTTAATGTCTCTTTTGCTGTACAGAAGCTTTTTATTTTGATGTAATCCCATCTGTTTATCTTGTCCTTCACTTCCTTCACTTTGGGGGGTGTGTCTTTAAAGATTTTGCTGAGATGTATGTCTCATAGAGTTTTGCCTGTATTTTCTTCTATAAATTTTATGGTTTCAAGTCTTACGTCCAGGTCTTTTATTCATTTTGATTTGGCTTTTGTGCAGGGTGTGAAGTAGTAGTCTAGCTTCATTTTTTTTGCTTGTAGCTGTCCAGTTTTCCCAGCACCATTTATTGAATAGACAGTCCTTGTTCCACTGCATTTTTTTTGCTCCTTTGTCAAAGATTAGTTGTTCATAGATATGCGGCTTTAATTCTGGGTATTCTATTCAGTTCCATTGGTCTTTGTGTCTGTTTTTGTTCCAGTACCATGCTATTTTAATTATTATGGCTTTGTAGTATAGTTTGAAATCAGGGTGTGAAATCCCTCCATTTTCATCAGTATTAGATCTATTTCTTTGAGGGATGTCATTGAGATTTTTATTGGAATAGTGTTGAATCTGTAAATTGCTTTTGGTAGGATTGCCATTTTGATAATGTTAATCCATCCAATCCATGAGCAAGGGATGCCTTTCCATCTTCTTGTGTCTCCTTCTGTTTCTTTCAACAGTGTTTTATAGTTTTCTTTGTATAAGTCCTTTATGTCTTTTGTTAGATTTATTCCCAGATATTTGATTGTTTTGAAGGGGATTTCAGTTTTGAAGGGGATGGCTCTCTTAATTTTTTCTTCTTCAGATTGGGTGTTTGCATATAGGAATGCTACTGATTTTTGTGCATTGATTTTGTATCCTACTACTTTACTGAACTGGTATATAATTTTGAGTAGTTTTTCTATGGAGTTTTTTGGGTTTTGTATATATATTATCATACCATCTGCAAATAGAGACAGTTAAATTTCTTCTTTTCCTATTTGGATCCCTTGAATGTCTTTCTCTTGTCTAATTGCTCTGGCTAGGATTTCCAGTATTATATTGAAAAGCAATGGTGAGAGTGGAAATCCTTGCCTTGTTCCTGATCTTAGTGGAAAGGCCTTCAGCTTCTCTCTGTTGAGGATAATACAAGACCTGAGGCAATTTTAACATTCAATTCATATCTCATGTCTTTTCATGGCTTCTTACTAAATATTTTATATAAATGAGGGTGAATACAAATAAAAGTAACAAGGGAAATTGAAAAATTGTCGGAGCTAGTCAACTGTCAAATATCCACAACTTTACTAAATAAGTCAAGCAATAACAAATCAGGGAACTTAAAATTGACAGATTAACCTTTTGTCATAAATGTCTAAAACATGATCATTGTCTCATAAAATGATGATTTCATATCTTTTAACAGACAAGACAACTGAAAGAGACCAAGAACAGTCTCTCTGTTTACCATTTACCGTATTAGTTATTACCTTTGAATCAACTCAGATTCCAGCTTGCCTCATCCTCTTCATTCTAGTCCTCTCGCCACAGAAGTTCTTGTCAAAATTGCTACTTAAATTGATGCTTAACATCTATACCAAAAAGTCAAAACCACTCACTTTCCATCTGTTTTTCCAAAGAACCCTTCCGTCTATGAACACACATCTGTATTTTTATTAAAATGTCATTCAACAACCAAATAGGGGAATATACTTTTTGCAAGGTGGGTATTGATGAGTCAGAAGTTAATGATTTTTCAAAAGAGGAAAGTCTGAAGTAAAACATCTGTTTCAATAGTGTGCATTAAGATTTTTGTAACATAATATGTCCATCTTCTAAAGAAGTAGATTGAGTCATGATAAAGAATGGGTTTATTTATATACTTCTTTGTAAGTTGATACCAAAGACAGAAGTCGTGTACTAAATTCTCGAATTCTGATGCAAACTCAGTTGCCACCTTGAGATTGCACTACCTCTGCAGGCTGAATGCCTCAGAACCAGGAGTAATGCATTGAGTGTCAATGAGGGGGCAGATAACTGTACTTTTGAAATGGAATATTGATACTTCAGTGGTCTGCCCTTTTACACATGCCATTTCATGTGAATGAAGTACTTTCTCTTTTCAGTGTTATAGAAGAAAAAAATAATAGCTACAGGAAAGCTTATGCTGTCTACTAGACAGTTATCTAGAATATTAGATACCAAATTAGATCTTCTGTTTTTAATTTACCAGTAACCATGTTATTTCCTGCTTCTGTCACACTCCCTTATATTATCGAAGCACTTACAATTGAAAGTGTCTGTATGGAAAAAGATTCACAGATGAGTACAAAACTGAGTTTTTCTTCTTTTCCAGAGTGAAACAAATTATAAATTTTGTAATTGTCCCCTTTTTATTAAGCTTTAAAACTTCAACTGCCTCTACCCATGTGGCACTGACACCAACATATTCTATTGTTTTTAAAGACAAAATGAAAACTCTTTAGAGCCTCATTCACCACACACAGGCATTCATTTGCTGGGAGTTTTAATTAGTCCATGTTAAGAAGTGGAGAAATTCAGGAGTTAAAACAATTTTCTCAGGTCCCCCAAAGATCAGTTCTGTTTTAGAGCCTCAAAGTCATAGATTCAGCATCCTAGGAACATCCCAAAGAGGTGTCATCTACAATTTTGGTCAATACATAAATGGTGAAAATGTAGTTAAGAGATAGCAATCAGGTTTTATGTGCAGATCTCCACAACAACAGGAAAATTATTACTCTAAACTGTGATGAATAAATGTGTGACTGTATTCACTAAAAGGTATGTGTACTGGCCACATCTGTCAATGATATTTCACATAATGCATTGCTATTTTTTAAGTGTGGTCTTTGGTCAGTAACACAAATAAATTCTGATCCCTATCCTTATTTGCTTGGTCACACTTACTAGAATTCTATGGGCAAAAATAAACCTAGACATCCTGCACAAAAGAAAATCTATGTAATTTTTAGAACAGTTTGTAAGAGAGATGCAAATTTTGTACCAGATAGTTATTTCCCTATAATTTCTCCTTTTCAATGATTCTTTTCTCATTGAAAGTTAATATTTGTTCTTTTGCTTTAAAAAATATGCATTAGCAACTTGATTAAGTAGCTTCTCCACCAACTTTCCAGGTCTCAATAACTGTCATTGACTTACGCTTTATTCAAAGATCTTATTCCCTGACTAAGTAACCTGAAAAGTTTTCTATTTACTTAATTCATGAAATTAACTATTTGAGTATCTATCTTGGGCAAGGCCCATGTGGCGTCCTGTGGCGAAGGCCTGGAGTTAACAGAGGAGCAGAGCCTCCCAGAGCATTGGCTCGTCACCCCAAATTATGCAGGACACTCATTCTTTGTGCTTGTTCAGGTTGAACTTCCTTTCCTCTCCTCATATACTGAACAAAACAAAGAAAGAAAGCACAGTTGAAAGCTTCCTTTGTCTCTTCTATCCTTCTTTTTAATTTTTCTTTAGAAGAAAGACAACTTTTCTTGAAATCCTCCAGAGCTGTCTCTTATTTTTTTTAACTACCCAAGATTTGGTTCTAAAGCCATTGCTAAAATGATTACTAATGAAATGATGGGATTACAATGTTTGATTTAGTAGATATGGAGATATTGGAGATGGAGTAGATATTAGGAAATCAACCAGACTGTAGCAGATAAACAAACAAATTATAAGTGCAAGATGGAATGAATATGTTGAACTATAAGAAAAAATACAACTAAATTGTTCTGGGTGTCAACCCTGGAAAACACGTTTCTATTTAGGGATTAAGAAAGAACTGACTTCTGAATTTAAGACTAAAATTAATTACATGATGAAAAAAGCATTTTAATTTGCCAGTCAAGAAATGACAGTGTAAAGAACAGGGATCTTCAAGTTCTTCGATATGGTGACATGGAAGAACATGAACCCACCTCCTCCCACAGACACAATGAATCTGCAACTGCATATGAAATAATGTTCTTGGAAAAAGATCCAAGAGTCAGGTAAATAGAACTTAAACAGCAAAGGATAAAAAGACAACCCTGAGATAGGTAGGAAAGACAGATATGCCCTCACCAAGGAAGAAACCTCACCCTGTGTATAACTGCCGCAGTCTGAGGGCCTCCCTGGTGGCACAGAGGTTAAGCACTGCGCTGTGGAGCTGCCGGCAGCAGTGACATGAGTTTGACGCCCGGCCGGGGAGATTCCCACATGGCGCAGCAGACCTCTCCTGCCTCGCCCACTGCTCCCCTCAGCTGTGTATTTCTGTTGATCTGCCTCTTCTGCTCCCCACTCTGTTTCTGGTGAACCCTCTCGCCGCCCCACACCTCTGGCCTGTACCCCAGCTTGTATGCATAATAAACCAATCTTTAAAAAAAAAAAACTGCTGCAGTCTGGAGGGGTCCTGAAGATGCGTAACTGTTCCCTGGAGAATGGGCGATGGTTTGCCTTGTACTAAGCATCTCATCCCCTCTATTTGATTCAATGGAAATGAGTCCCTGAGCCTGGAAATGAGGATCAACAGAAGATATGCTTAGGAGAACTCATTTTTATTTTTAACCGTTGCTCGACCAGGGAGGCCCAGTACCCATTTTTAAAGGGCCCACAGAAAGGCTCACTTGTCCTGGGAACTGGTACAATGATACTGGTCTGAAAAACCTCCAATCACAGGTGAAAAAATTTCATTTGCCATTCTTACATCATCTGGCTGAGAGGCAGGATGCCTTAGATATGGTACCTAAGTTGGAAACACCGGAGGGCATTATTTTGTCAGTTTCTTGCATCCTTACTAATACCACTGCTGGTAGGTTCCAACTTGGTACCCTTACTCCAGTCTCCTAGAGCCAGTGAGTGAGCCCTTCAATGAATCCTACCCACCTGTGTAATTTAGCAATGCATAGCAGCTCCTGCCTTAAAAATCACATGTAGGTCGGTGTAGGCTAGACCATAAGCCACACGCAATTGGGACAGATGGGCCGCTCTTTCTGCCTGCTGAACAGCAGTCATAGGTCAAAGCAAAACCAGCCCAGAACATACTCAGTGTACAATAGTTGTGAACCTCAATCAAACTCAGCCATTTATCAAGACATAGGTGAGTCAATATCCTGTATATCCTGCTGCCTCGACAGAGCAGGTTGGTGGGTTCCACACACAAGGACTGTTCCTTGAGCACTTAGCTTGAGTGGCCAGGGGGATTGAGGCCCATGGGACATCAAGCACACAAGACCAATCCTTCAGGACCAAGAGAGATATTAAGTTGCATAATACACAGAGACAAACACAGAGAATCAGGTAGATGGGGAGGCAGAAGAACAGGTCCTAAAGAAAATAGAAAGACAACCCCAGAAAAAGACCTTAGAGAATCAGAGATAAGAAAACAATGTGATGAAGAATTCAAAGTAATAGTTAACAAAGATGCTCATTGAACTCAGGAGGGGATAAACTAGACAAATTTTAAAAGATCTAAATAGAAGTTACAGAGCTGAAACATACAATAATAGAACTGAAAGATAAAATAAAGGGGTCCAACAGCTGACTGAAGCAGAGGAACGGATAAGTAAGTTGGAAGACAAAGCAGTAGAACTCACTCAGATAGAACAGCATAATAAAGGAAGAATTTAAAAAATGTAAGATACCTTAACACCACGAGGAATAATATTAACATTACAGAGGTTCAAACAGGAGAAAAAACAGAAAAAGGGTCAGAAAAATTATTTGTGGAAATAATGGCCCCAAATTTCCTCAATTGGGGGAAGGAAACAGACATGCAGAGATTCCCAAATCAGAGGAAAGACAGGTCCACATCAAGATACCACTTTCAGTGATGATCATAACGGACTGTATCCAGATGTAAAACTGTGCATCTGATACTTAAAAAAAGAAAAGACCAAATAAAAACAAATTCTCAGCTTCAGATGAAAACGAAATAGTGGGGCTGGGGAAAGGAGGGAAAGAGGGGCTGAGAGGGTGATTGAGGTGAAGGGGGTCAATTCCATGGCGGTGGATAGATGCTAGACATTTGATATCATCATGCACCAAATACAGCTTTATCATGCTACAAAACTGAAGCCTATATAATGCTAACCACAGTTACTTAATAAAAATTTTTAAAAGAATTTAAAAAATCTAGTAATATGCAATTTTTTAAGTTACATTTGGGAGAGACAAAAAGTTCTATGAAGACAGATCAGCTAGCTTTTGCTGTGATAACAACACCCAGAGATCTATAACCACAATGATGCTTGTCATGGTCACACATCTCACAGTAATCTGAAGCCCTGCTTGGCCCTAATTCAGGAGATTTCTTATTCTCTACAGGAGAATCATTATATAGACCTTTGAGATTGGAATGAATTACTATGCCCTCTTCTGCAAACTAACACTATTCCTCTTGTGTAAAACAGCTCTTGCTTGCTACTGGTTGAGAATGAATGATGGACTATTGCGAGAAACATGGAATAACTCAGGCTCTTTTCTGCCTTCCAGACATCCAGCAAACAACAGATAGCCCATAACTTTGAAAGTGCTCAGCATGCATGAAAATGTTTCAGATATGTGACCGTGAGCACATAACTGGCCCTGTTCTGGCTTTGTTCTCAGACAGTATAAAAGGGAGTAGAGGGTCTTCCTGGTGGTACAAGGGCTTAAGTCTCAGCACTATGAAGCTATTGGCAACCACTGTAGCACAAGTCCGATCCCTGGCCAGGGAGCTAAACCACACTGTGCAGCAGACTTCCGTCTCGCCTGCTGCTCCCCTCAGCATTGAATTTGTCAGTCTGCCTGTTTTGCTCCCCACTCTGTCTCTGGTGAATCCTCTCACCTCCCACACCTCTGGCCTACACCGCAGTTCTTGTATGCATAAATAAATAAATCTTCAAAAAAATAAATAAAAGGGAATAGAATCTCTTGGGGTGGGGGTGAGGTAGGTAGGACTAGGAACCTGGGTTGCTGTCTACTGCCTCCCTGCCTTCTGGTCTGCCTGTGTATCTGTTCCCTGGCTCAGCATTAGAGGCATGTAGATGCACCTGAGGCTCCAAGATTCCTTATCTGTTTGCCCAAATGAACAGTGAATTTGCTCAGCCTGGAAGGGTTGGACAACTATGGAAACTAAATTGTCATTGGTCAGACTGCAACTGCTTTGGCAAAATAATGGTTTCTTTTTCTCCTGTCCAAATCTTGTGCAAATAGCCCAAGTCAGCAAATCCTAACCTGGAACAACACTGAATAAGAGATCGGGGAAATAATAAAACTATTTCATGGCTTCTCTGCCATGCAGAGGTCTTGCAGTACATAGTACCAAGCTGGCAAAGGGAAATGAGACTGGAACAATAAGTTGAGACTCAATAGCAGAGGGCATTAACTACTAGACCAAGAAAAAAGGCAATAAAGAATCACTAAAGATTTTAGGTAGAAAGAAGAGCAACTTGATCATGGATTTTCTCTAAAGCTCTGTTTTTTAAGCAAATTATATTAACTTGCCTTTTGTTTATATAATTATATGTTTTGGGGTAGTACAGCTTTGCACCTCAACGTATGTTCATACTTCATTTACCTTACACCAAAGCTCAGTGCTTTGCTATCCCCTTACCTGCCCACCCCTTCCTTCTTGGCCCTCCTTGTCCTAAGTATTTTTCAAAGTCTAAGAGTTATTTTTGTTGTGTTTTGCCAGTTTGTTTGCTTTAGTTATTTATATTTCACAAATGAGTGAATTATTTTTCTGGTAATTATTTTTCACTTTCTGACTTATTTCACTTAGCATGATCACCTCAAGACCCAAACATTTTGTCCCAAAAGGCACTATTTCCCCCTTTGAAATAGCTGAGTAGTATACTATTGAGTATATGCCACATTTCCTTACACAATCACCTGTCAAAGGATTGACTTCAACTCTTGGTCACTGCTATGAACATCAGGATACCTAAGTCTGTTCCTGTTAGTGTGTTCATAATCTTTTTGTAAACACCTAAGAGTTGTATTGCTGGATCACTTGGTATTTCCATTTTTAGTTCTTTAAGGAATTTGCATATCAATTTCGATATAGACTGTGTTAGTTTACATTCCTCCCAATAATGAATGAATGTTCCTTCCCCCTCATATCCTTGTCAACATTTGCTGTTTCCAGTTTTTTGGAAATAGAAGTGAGATAGTATCTCATTATGATTTTAATTTGCATTTCTCTTATAAAAGCATTGTTGCACATTTTTTTCATGTAACTGTGAGCCATCAGTATGTCTATTAAAGTCTTTTGTCCTTGTTTTGATTGAATTGTTTGTTTTTGTTGTTGAGTTATATGAGTTCTTTTGGATATTTTGGAAATTTACCCCTTGTCAGATTTATGATATGTAAATATCATCTCCCAGTCTATAGGTTGTTAGTTTAATGTAGTCTCATTTGTTTATCTTTGATTTTATTTCTCTTGCCAGTGGAATCGAGTGTTTATGTTTGGTCTGTTCAAGCTGTCTATTTCATCCTGATTCAGTCTTGGTAGGGTGTATGATTTTAAACATTTGTTGATGCTCTTTTAAGTTCTACACAGGTGCCTAACATTGAAACATGTATTTTTATTTAATCTTTACATTTAAATAAGCTTAAATATATTATCCTTGAGAGGTAGATTTTATCATCTTTTTTTTTTTTAAGATACAGAAACAGAGACTTAGAGATGTTAAGGAAGCTACCCAATTTTACCAACTAAGAAGGTGTAGAAACTCCTATCCAAGCAGGTTTTCCTGATTCCAGTATCAAAACTCTTCCTACTAAGTTAGTTGCCACCTGTGAACTAAGGCACAGAGGTGGAAACCATATAATAAGTGATGGTTCAGAGGACAGGGAATTCTGAGAAGCCGAGATAGCCTCTTGGCTTTCACTCACTTATTTATTTCTCCATTCCACAAAAAACTAAGAATTCAAAGTTAGACAATTCAGAGAAGACTTGAAGGTCACTTTTTTAGCACCTTTAAATTATGAATAATATATAGATGTTGTAGCTAACTTGGGTCCAAGCAATTATAATTGCTTATTTAATTGGCATCTTCTCTATCAAGTTTAAACTCTAGAAAAATGTTTTTGATCTTCATTGTCTAACACATAGTAACTGCTCATTAAAAACTTGATAAATAAAGGTTGGAATGACTGAGTGGCTGGCTGAATGAAGAGAAAAGAGCCGCAGAACATTTATTTCTGTGGTGGCTGTAAGAATAGACTGGTAGGTTTTTTTTTTTTTTTTTTTGGAATGGCCCTTTAAACCTGGAGTATGAACTCTCCTTCACATACTCTCCAGATAGGAAACTAATAGCACAAATAAATCTCTTCTGGTCTGTCTCACTTCCCACTATTCCCTGTCATAAGGTAAAGTGTCGAAGACAGAGATCTCATTCATCATGTTACTCTCTCAAAGGCAAACCTCCTAAGATTCTCCATTTGACTCCAAAGTTTAACATAACATTTAGGGCTCCTTTGGGAGCCTGCTTGTAGCTCATATTTTTAGCTTTCTTTTTACCACTTACCATTGGCTCTTCAAATCAACCCTCCAGAACATACACTCCACCCATATGGGACTATTTGCAAGTCCTTAAATGCTCCAGGTCTTCTTCCATGTCTCTGCCAGAATTACAACTTTCTCTTCAAGATACAGCAGCACGAAAGTTGTCTTTACTATCACACCTTATTCAGAGTTAGTTGCTTGTTCTCTGAGATCAGGAACTTTATTTATAATTACACTGAAGCTCTTCCCACACTGTACTCTGATAATGAATTTCCATGTCTGTTTCTACCCAGACAGAGAGAGCTTAGAACTGAGGTTTGTTTGTCTTTACACAGATGCTCCCAGACAGGCAGTCAGCAGGTCGTAGGCATTCAGTAAAGGGCGAGTGAATGAAGGTGGCTACTGATAGGTGGTTGAGAGGCGTCTGCTCAGCCACGAGGCTTTGATCTAAACCTCTTTGCCTAAGTGTTCATGCTAGTAGGTGGTACCATGATCTCTATCTGCCACAGCAAGCAAAGGAGAAACTTTCCACGATTGTTTGATATATAGGTCATGTCTTCAGGAGCAAATCTGTCCTCCACTGGTGGCAGTAAACTGGGGTGGTGTGTCTGATGATGAGGGGAGGCCACAGGAAATCTTCCTCTGGATAGAGTGAGAGGTTTCAACCCAAGAAACTGGCCTTTGAATTAGCCTGACCCACTTTCCCCCTGGCTTTGTTGTTCTGATTAATTTTCCTTGTAGGGGAGGCTAATTTATAAATAGAGAATGCACAGAGTAGATGATGATGTGAAACTTGCACTTGTGTGCCATTTCATCAAAAATGTTTTCAAAAGGGGGAAGGGGCAGAATTAAAAAAAAAAATCAGTCGTGTAATATTGAGGATATGATCAGACATAATCCCTTTCAGTTGAGAAATATTCCTCTCTCCTTTGTGGCAAGTATGATGACAACAAACTTTCATCTTCCCTGACAAGGTAATTCAGTTATTTTCCTCTGGGAAAGGTGATTGATCATTTCATTCTGCTCAAGAATAACATGGAGTGTGTAAAAGCACTCACAGAGCTCCATTCTTTATAGCTGGCTTCTTTGAAAACATGTGAGTACACACAGGATGTTCTTCATTAGACAAGGAGCTCTCTTTTGATTTTATTCTAAGACTCTTGAGTTCTGGAAGCTAAGACAAGGGCCATTTCTGCTCTATAATGCAGACCAAAAGAGCTCTTCTCAGCTCCCCAAACATGGCCCCAACCTAATGAGTCTGTCGACATTCGTCTCTGTAATCTTGGAACTCTTAAAAGCTTTTTCTGCCTGAAACTTACTGCAGAACATTTATTATAGATTATTTGGGTTTCGTGTTCTACTCTTGTGTTTCATGCAGATTAAAGACATCTGAAGGATAGGGGACCTGCCATTTACATCATTGGTAGCCTCTAAAGTGCCTAACACAATGCCAAGTGCATAAATAATGTTCAATGAGTAATTTGATTGATCTATTCCCAAATGCAAGGTATAATAAGGATGTATGAGAGATTAGTCATATCATGTCAATTTTTTGGTCGGTGACTCCATAAGGAACCATCAGTAATTGATCGCTGGACATTATTTCATTTTGTGGCAAACAACGCTCCACGACCAATGATGCATATATTATCCTGTCAACCTGAAGCTGCTTCCCCCATGTGCTAACATGGGAGTGGTTTTAGTGACAGGAGTGAAACAGCATCACGTCCTTGAACTTAACCACTATATATCTACCTGAGGAATTCCCTGTACCATTCTGTTGTTACTACCTTGAAAACCATGACTGAGAGCTGCAGAGGCCCATGAGAAGGCACTTCAAAGACAAAATGTTTAGATGAATTATTTTAGGAAAAACAACAGGCAACCTAGATTATTTATTTAGACTATAGAAAGGCAAAAAATATAAAATCATGAAGATTAAAAAAAAAGGAGTTAGTGCAGAATTGCCTACTAAATCCTGTAATTCTACCACCTAGAGACACTTGACAAACTGCAGGCTTGGAGAACTCTTATTTTAATGATCATATGATTAAGATATAAATAGCTCTTAGAAGGATTGGAGTCAATTAGGGGTGCACAGAAGTCACACTATATTATTAAGGAAATCAGAAACACTTGGGGGTTCTTGTGCCGAAGGGCAAATTACCATGCTCTCTTACAAAAATCTTACTTGATGGACTTCTCAAATATTTAATGCTGAGGGGATGAGGGTATTGGACTTCCCCTATTATTAAATGTTTTAAATTATTATCCCCATCTGAAATTCTTTTTTTCTTTCCCTGGATTCTTACAGAATTTTATCTATCAATAACCGTGTAATTTGTATACTTTCTGCCTTCCATTATAAATATGTGCATGTCATTTATCCTATCAGTTTTAGAGTTTCTTAACAATAGGAATAATGATAAGGATGAGGATGATAATTAGAATATTTATTGTGCTTTATGTGTCATACTTTACTGGGCTTCATTGATTCAGATTCATTTAATCACATTTCCTTCATCGTTGTATATCCATTATGTCTAAAAGCCTTTGGAATAAAATCACCTGTGAAATCAACAAATGGTATATAAATTTAATGGTTAATTTTC
Source organism: Scalopus aquaticus (assembly GCA_004024925.1). Taxonomy (NCBI): domain Eukaryota; kingdom Metazoa; phylum Chordata; class Mammalia; order Eulipotyphla; family Talpidae; genus Scalopus; species Scalopus aquaticus. Next base: position 12,391 of record PVIJ01006851.1, read on the forward strand.
CCTTGGGGTCACCCTGGAATATGGGCCGATTTGATTTAGATCCAAATACATGACTGGTTTTTCTTTGTATTTATGTTTTTCAGAAGCCTCTTCTGTTAGACAGGAAGATACATTTTCCTCCCTGTCACTAGTGCAGTGGTATCTAGCTAATAGGTTCTCAGAAAATGCCCTTGACTTACATGTTCCACTGCACCTGATATGAACATGACAGCGTAAACAATAATCACAGCCTGGGGGTCACCGAGGGAGACATATAGTGAAGGGGCTGCCATTACAAATTTACAAGGTGATCAACAATGTCCCATGAAGATCAAGAGTTATAGAATATATATTTTTCCCATGTTCCAAATTAGTTCTCTAATGAGATTTAGAGGTGTGTTTCTAACGAATTTGTCTACATTCGAAAATGAATGGGTTCTAAAATGCCTGGGTTTGAAACTTCTGAATACCATGAAAATAGTAAAAGAGAAACCATGATTGCTATTTTAAAGTTTTAAAAGGCTTAAAAATAAGTTACAGACATCCTCAAGAAACTCCCACTCTTGGGGAAATTATTAACTTGTGAGTAATGTGAAGACTTTCTCAATAGATTCAAAGTTACATAGCCCACAGCCTTCATTATATGCTTGAATTTGAATGAATCCTTCTCATATTTCTGTGGACTTCCAAATACATAGAATGACCCAGGAAAAATTACTCTTCTTCTTTACTCCCTTTTCTGTACCTCCCTTGATCCCTTCTAGAACCAGTTTGGCACTCTCCTGAGGGTACAGTCTCCTACAGGAACTTTCCTTGGGATAATACAGACTGGGGGGAAAGGGGAAAGGGGGCCATGAGGGAAATGAACCAGGGTGATTTTAAGCTCCCTCACTGTCCTGAAAAGTCTGGATATGGCCTGCCTTTGTTAGAAACTATGGAATTTGCTCCAAAGAGAAAGTTGGACCCCATAGAGTTCTTTCCTTTTCTGCTTGGGGGAATCTTAAATTCTGGCTCTCCAAGTTTACCTAAGTTTCTTTTCAGTGGTGGGTGGTAAGGCAAGATGGCTGAATTCCCAAGCTTTCTAGATCTCTGCGAAAGTTCTCAGCTTCTGCCCAAGTCTCTTTCTCTGCCAAGCAGTGCGATAAAACTTGTGAGAACAGGTTTTCCCTGCAAGGTAGCTGATGCCTCTGCATTTGTTTCTGGCAGAAAACCAAAGTAAAAAGGGATTGGAGAAACTTTACAGAACATCGTAAGGGACCTGATATAAATTTGCTTTAGGAATGATTTTTATTTGACCTTTACCCAAGCAGAGCAGTTTTTCCTGTCACAGCATCCACAGTTAACTGTATCCCAATGAAACCAGCCAGGACTTAGGTCTCTCTGTTTGGATGAATTATATGATTTTTACCAATTCAGTAAACTAGCATACAGCTTAGGAGGTCTTTCTCAACAATGAAACTCCATAATAATAGGGCTTTAGAACTGCATAAGTGTCAAAGATTTCAAAGACCTTTGAAATGAGTCACTTTTAATTCTCATAAGAGAATTAATTGTCCCATCTGTGCAGTAAATTGATCAATTCTAATATCTCAGTAAAGCAATATTTTCCATCCTTCCTCTTTAATAAGAAATAGAATCAATAGGGACATATGTACTCTTGATTTCCCTATGGAGATGAGGAGGGGACACAGCTAGCTGTTGGCTGAGGGTTCAGGGGGGCTAAGGTCTCAACTGGCTCTGGTGGTGTTACCAGGATCAGTTTTAACCTTTGCTTACCACCTCCTCCACCCCCTCCCCCTCCCCAATCAGACCCAAGGAAGTGGTCAGGGGAATAATAGTCATTGAGAAATAGACTCCCCACTTTCCTTTTCTCAGTTCTGGAAAGAGCATGGCTGTTCAATATGTCTTGGAGAATCCAAGCCAGTCTCAAGACCACCAACCAACACAGATTTTTAAAGTGCTTTGCTGGTTATTTCACTGAAATTTAAAACAATACTCTGCAGCAGACATTATTATTTGTCACTTTATAGATGAAAAGTAAGAATTTCAGTGAGATTAAGTAACTCGTATAGAGATCAGTAATGGACTGAACCCATGCTTTTTTTTTTTTTTTTTTTTTTGACTCACTGACAATAGAGTGAACCAATACATCCTTGGTAAACCAGCATTGCTGGGAGTCTGTTAGAAAGCTCCTTAAGCACTGCCCAGACATACTGAACCTGCATTTTATCTAGATCCCAAGCATTTTGTATGAGTAACAAAGTGTGAGAAGCACTGCTTTACAACGTAATTGTTTCTGGCCAAGGGGAAGTTCAATTAAGGTCCCAAATACACAGTGACCTAATGAGATGGATGTGTCCCTGGGAGGAACATGATAGCAAGCTCACTCTAATTTTGCATTAATCATCCACAGTTAATTCCCAGTTTTAAATCCCTCCAGATCTTCCAAGCCTAGTGAAATAGAATCTCAACCTCAGTGGGTCAGATAAACTACTCATAACCTCTTGGGTGGTGCTGGTGCTGGTAGTTGATGGCAGTGAGGCATTGTTTTCATGTGCCCCTTCTAATGTTCCTTCTGGAAACAGTTCCTGTTAAATTGGGAGTCTTGTGTGGCTTTTGAGAGAACCCATTTAGCTTGAATACTGTTGGAGTATTTATAGAATGCAGCACTGATTTTTCTTGAACAAAAGGTAACTAGTAGTTGTAGAGGATGGGGAAAGGTTAGGGAAGGGATGACTCTGAAGACCCCAAGGGGAAGGGAGAGGAAATTTGCCTCTGACTTCATTCCTCTGCCTACGAAGCACTGTCTACAAGAAAGAGCTGACTAGTCCACACAGGACCTATTTTTAAGATGTCTTTATCCAAATAAAAGCACTTCTGGATTCTTTTTACATTCCATCCTTCTCAATTTCCCAAAAAAGTGGTCAAGAAACCAAATGACATGATTTCAGAAATTGGAAAATCCCGGTATTCAAAATGCAGCCACACCCCTGCCACCATCCTTCCATGTCAGCATTTCTGTCAAGCAATACATACTCATATTTTAGAATCCTTAAGGAGGTTGATAAAAAGCCAAAGGTTCTACTGCACATAGATGAGGCCCTTGGGAAAAGTTTTCAGTCCTCAGGTTTGTTTGATTTGGAAACTGGGATACAGAAATTGACTCTTCATGACAAAATGACTCCAATGTCTGTTTCCAGTCTTTTTTTTCCCCCCCCCTTACATCATTCTTAATTTTGTGGACAGTATTTTATTTCTCTCTTCAGGTGAGCCCCCACAGTTCTACCACTGCCACAGCACCTGTGACCCATCACCATAGTCCCTGTGTTCGTCCCTCCCCTGTTTTGACCCTTCCCCCCCAACCCTCCCATCCCCTGCTGTAGGCTTCAGATCTAGGGTCTGCTTGTAAGTTTTATCTTTTTCCTTCCCTTTGTTTGTTTTATCCATACTCCACATATAGGTGACACCATCCAATATTTATCTTTTTCTTTCCAATTTACTTCTCTTAGCATAATCCCTACCAGCTTCATCCATGTTGGTGCAAATGGCATGAGTTCATCTTTTCTGATTGCTGAGTAGTATTCTATCGTGTATGTATAACACATCTTCTTGATTCATTCTTATGTTTGGGGGCATTTAGGTTGCTTCCATAGCTTAACTATTGTAAATAGTGCTGCAATAAACATAGTGCAGGTTTCCTTTCAGATTAGTGTTTTTATGTTCTTTAGGTAGATTCCCAAGAGTGGAATCACTGGGTAGGTCCACTTTTAGTGTTTTGAGAACACATCACATAGTTTTCCATAGTGGTTGGACCAGTTTACAATCCCACAGGAAGTGTAAGAGTGTTCCTTTTTTCCATTTTGCGCCAGTATTTGTTGTTTCTATTGTTTGTTTGTTTGTTTTTATATGGACCAGTCTCACAAGTGTGAGGTGGTTTTTCATTGTGGTTTTGCTTTGGGTTTCCCTGATGTTAAACATTTTTTAATTTGTGTTGGTCATTTGCATATCTTCTTTATAGAGGGTTTTCCTAGGCCTTCTGCCCATTTTTTGATGGTGTTATTTGTTTTTGTTGAATTGTGTAAGCTTTTGAGAGTTCATTGCTATCAGTTCCTTGTCAGTTGTATGGTGTGCAACAAATATTTTCTCCCATTCAGTAGGGCGTCCCTTCATTTAGGTTGATCTTTCATTGTGAGAATCTTTTTAGTTTGATGCAGTCCCAGCTATTTATATTCTCTTCTGTTTTCTTTGCTTCTAGAGATGAGTCCTTGAAGTTGTTTCTGAAATTTACATCATGGGGTATTTTGCCTATGATTTATTCTATATATTTTTATGGTTTGGGTCTTATATCCAAGTCTTTATCTGTTTTGAGTTGATTTTTGTGTATGGTGTGAGATAGTAGTCTAGTTTCATTCTTTTGCATGTAGCAGCCCAATTTTTCCAGCATCATTTATTGAAGAAACCTTCCTTGTTCCAGTGTATATACTTTGCTCCATTATTAAGGAGCTCATTATTAATCAATTTGGAACAACTAATGGCTTTAGAACAAAGTCAGCAGAACATCAGTATATTCTATAACAAAAGAACTATGGAATGAGAGATACTACTGTAGATACCTATGAAAACATATACAGCCACCGTCTTTTAAATGTCCTCTTTTGTGGCACTTGAATTGTTTAAAATGACAGGAAAAATAAGTATTACTTATATCACTTTAAGAAAAGACAGGGTGCAGTATCTGAGATTTAGATAGCTACTCTATTAGAGAGGTACATTATAAGTTATTGGATCAAACACCATCTTAATCAGTGTACAGAGTGGAGAAGGGCCAGAGTTCAATTTCATTGCTTGAGTGAAAGGTCAACTGACACTACCAACTAGTGGAATATTCCAAGTATAATACCTTATTTTGTTTAATCTCTGCTGCTGGCATGAGATCAGGTATGGCAGGTTGCACAGGAAGAGTAAAGGTAATCTGCCCTGCAGCACTTGCTCCCGTGTCTGACATATACAAATAAATATATATATATTATATATATATATATATATATATATATATATATATTTGCTCCCATTTATGCTTGAAATGAGAATCCCAATAGGATGGAAGTCCCATAGGCCTACTTAGTCACATACTTCTAAAAGTCCTTAAAATTTGCCTAAATGCACTAAGAGCTTAATAGGACCCAATTAAGCAAGTCACTGCTTAACTAATACCTTAAAATGGAATGATTGGTAGGAAGCTGGTCTAAAGTGAGGTACAGATGTCCATTCTGGGGGACTGAGTCATGGTCCTTTGATTAAATAAAAACTGGAAGATTTCTAGGGAGTGTGGGGACATTTGGAGAGTAAAGCAGAGTCTTGAAAATGTTATTCAGGAATATGATTCTGAATTGTCTGGATTTTTGTTGTTTTATCTTAGTGTAGGATCAGAAACTTTCATGAATGACCTCAATCTGGACAGAAAGAACCTTTTTAAACACTTTATTTCAATGAACTGTGTGCTCAAAGAGCTGGTTGCTCAAATAATCTGAAGTTTTAACAGAGTAAGGGACAATAATATGATTTGTCTATTGATAAAATACAAAAAAAATCAATTTTTAAGTAAAAAAATACTTATGTCAGTATCTAACGGTAAGGATTCTTCCAAGATAGGGAAATGTTCAGTGTCTCTAGATTTCTGGATTGGACTTGCATGTTACTGACATGTGACAGTGATCAAAGATGAGATCTGAGCCCATGACCTTCTTGGCATGATGTGTTTAGCATGTAAAGCACAAGGTTTCTACTTGGATTGATTGACTGGTCATTCTTGAGAGTCCTAACTTGCCCAAGAGCAAAAAACATAAAGTAGGCATTTAGCAATTGTTACATGGAAATCTGCATAATTAGAACAGACTTGCTAGATTAATTGCATTTTCCAGCTCCCTATCTGCTCCAGCTTCTATTTTACATACATATTTAGGATTTGAGTTGCCTTCAAGGACCAAACAGACCTAAGCTGTCCATACTCCAAGGCATTTCAGACCAAAATCTTAGCAAATATTTCCTAAATCAAAACTTCATAGGCTGTGTTCATTCAGTCTACTATTTTGAAACAGTTGTTTTCCATAGCAAGACACTCAGCAGTTGTAAGTAAGGAATAGGACTCAAGTGGAAAATATTTGTAAAGGCAGCAAAAGCAAATGATGTGTTTGCCAGTGACAACCAGTGGGTATTAAATGAGGGGAAAACAGAGGTCTGATATTATAATATGCCTTTATTTCAAGTACACACATACACAAAACCAAAATAAGGCAAATCTCTTTCAGGAGAAAAATTTCTGGCAGAAATAATTACTCTATACTTATTGCTGCTGGAGTTGTGGCCCAACAGGGGAATAGAAGCTACAAGGCAACGAAGTGGAGCTGTGAGGGGGGCCCGTGCATACTGAACAATTTACAAAGGGCTCAGTTTATTCTACCTGGAGAGAAGAATGTATATTTTAAAATATCACATTTAATTAACACTTGAAGAGAGGAACCTAATGGCTCACACCAGTGATTCCAGGCAGCTTTTGTATGAAACAGATGAAGAGGAAAAAACCTGATTAGGCACTGGCCTTAAGCACAGTTTCCTTGGATTTCCTTTTTTTTTTTTTTTCTTTTACCATATAATAACATGGCTGAAAATTAGTTCTGACAGCTAATCAGAGAGAGGGCTCTTTCTTTTCCTGAAGTAGTTAACAAGTACTGTGCATTGTGCCAACACACCATACTGCTGAATGGATGTAGGAAAGAAAGACCTGATTAGTTATTTCATGGCAGGTAGCTTTGTAATGTCTTTCAGTGGAGTCAGTGGAATACTGTGGTCCTGGGGTTTGTTATGTGTCTGCGGATAGCCTGGCAATGTTGGGGTCCCAACTCTGCTAATATGGTGGCTCCTTCTCTCACTGGTCCTTGTCTGTTTCTCCCTCCTGATTCTTCTCCAGCGCCTCCCACTCATAGTTTCTTTTGCTTCTGATGGCATATTGGAAATCTGTACTATAAAGATGGAGTGTCAAACTAAATTTAGGCTGTCAAATGATAAAACAAAAACTAACATAAAGGCAGAACAAAATCAAATCCAACTATCTCTTTAAGAAAAGTGCTGCAAAATGTAAAAGACATAAATAACAATAAAAATATATATTACATATAAAAAAAACCAGAATAAAACCAATCTTGGTCACAAGGAAAAAAAAAAAAAAAGTGCCTGAGGCCCAGAAGGCCGCATCAGATAAGCCCATGTATTTGTGTCATGGGCCTCAGGTGAGGTAATTCCCTCTCCTAGAGTTGTCATTTACTTGGCTGAAGGAGTTTGATTTTTTAGTTTGGGGTGCAAAAGAATGATCATTGCTATCAGGGTGACAACAGACTGGAATAGAGGTAAAGAGCTTTATGACTGGCTAGCTGACATCTGGGCAAAGGTGTGCCATGACTGCCTGCCAATTAAAAACAATAGCAGCAGCAAAGGTGGCCAAAGCATTGGTGTCTGGGTCAAGCACAGTCCATGGGATTTCAAAATCTGCCCTTAAACCGGTGTCAACGAAAAGCTCCAGAAGAAATCCCAAGATTGCAGCTCTGACAGGTAGCTTCCTACAGACAGAGCTAAGGGAAAGGGCACTGTGGTTAACAGAGCAATATTATAAGACAGAGTCAGTTCAGGCAATGCCCAGTAGGCTGTCTAAGCCAATGGGCTGAGCGTTTGGTCACACCACCATAGGTTCTTGTCTCTGGGAGACCTGCCTTTGAATTGTCTTTTGAAAGCCTGTCTCCAGGTCAGTTTTCTTAGGCTTCAGGAGGGAGGTGAGGCTCTGAAACAAGAATGAGACTTCTTTAGCCCGATGTCCTGGCATTACAAGACAAGGGTTTGTTTTGCTGCATATGAGCAAGAAGTTCAAAGAAAAAGGGAAAGCTAAGCCTTCAAAATCACTTAAAAAAAAAAAAAAACACCGGTTAATTGCAATGACATGGATGGAACTTGAGGATTATGCTAAGTGAAATAGGTCAGGAAAAGAAAAATCCTGTATGATTTCACTAGTGTAAAATATAAAGAAACAAAACAAACGAATGCAAAACAAAAACAAACGATTAGATTCTCCCAACAGAATGGGGGTCCCCAGAGAGGAAGGGGATGGAAGGTGGGTAGAATGAGTCCAGGAGGTCATCTGGACAGTGGTGGATGATAACTAGATCTGGGTGTTGGATATGGTGTGGTGTATACATTGCTCACGGTGTGAAGTGGGGCACCTGAAACTTACACGGTGTTGTAAACCACTAAAGAAAATTACAAACATATTTGAAAAATACAAAAATTAATAATAAAACACCTATAACAACATGAAAATACATAGGCTATGCTTTGGCTAGATGTGATACAGGGAAAATGAGGCCTTTTAAATTTAGGCAAAGGCAGTGCCCAAATTGCTTACCGGTCACTATCTCGGTTCTGTACCCATGAGCACAATTGCAAGACTGATCAGGCTTAAGGAACAATAACAATGGGATTTATTTAACAAACAGGGAAAAGCAAAGAATTACTAAAGCCAACATATGGCCATTTACCTTACTTACAGCAATGTCCAGTCCTTTAAGTCCCAGAAAAGTAACAAAAGTGGCGTCTTCCCGCCACTGCTGCTGTGGAGCTCCTCTTCCAAACAATAGGCCACGTTTCCAAGATGGCGTCTTCCTTCTTCTGCAGATGCGCAACAGCCAGAGTGTAGGCCAGGTTCCAAATCACGAGGAAGACACAGTGCACAACTGGAGATGCTCCCGAAACTGCCATGGTGCCCCAGCATAGCACCAAGCCAACAACACTGCAAACAGCAACTACAGCGGCCAACGGTGGCCAGCTTGTCCATCAGACTGCACTCTCGCATTTTAGGAAGGCGCTTGCTTTGGGCCTCTGCCTTCTTCCTTCAGCTGCAGTAAAAACAAAACGGGGGGCAGTTTTCGTCACTCAGCTACTTGCAAAGTCTCCAAAGTCGCTGGTCCCAAAGTCACTAAAGGTTCCAAAAACGCTCAATCCGAAACTCTATATCCCGGCAGCTCAAAAACCTCCGGCATCTGATTTCCAAACTCTCAATCTGGGTGGCTACATTTTCTGCTGCTGATTCCTCTATCCCTACATCATGATGACTTTCTTCCCCTTCTCCTTCAGTCCCTTTTATTTCTCCTCAGACCCTCCACCCCAAACTGCAAACTTAGCATTTTCCCTGGGGCTATTCATTCTCATCAGCAAACCCCCTCCAAGGGGCACAACCTCCACCAGACTTTGGACTCAGCCTGGTTACAGATGGACTAGTATCTAGTCTTTTTTTCAGCGTGGTAAAATGCACATGACAAAACTAAATCATTTTGAAGTTGAAGTGCCAGCGAGGCACAGGGCAGGTTCTCTATGGATTCAGGCAGATGGATAAAGGAGAGTCCTGGACCCCTCAGTGGCTTTTTCAGGCTTTTAATGATCTTTCTACACCATTTGAAGTGAGGCACCCAGGTGCAGGGCAGGCAGGAGGTCAGTGGGCTGGGAGGCTGGCAGGCTCCCCAGACCCCCATCGAATCTTCACTCTTTCTGGGCTCTCTGGTGCTCAATTGTGGTGTCTTTGCTGGTCTCTACTGCACTCTGCTGCATGGTCCTCTGTCACCTCCCGTCCTCTATGATGCCCTGATAGGCCCAGTCTCTGGCTCAGGTGCGCCCACTCACGCACCCCCACACCACACTCAAGGGGCCACCATCAGGCACTTATGTAAGACCATAGGTGTCGACTATAGATGCTAATGAAGAGAGGCGGCAGGGGGGAAGGGAGGAGTGGGGTGAGAACCTCATAACTTCCATTTACCCTGCAAAAGTATACATTTCAGTGGCATATTGTCTAAACATCATCACCAGCTAGTTCCAGAACTAAGAAGTCTCTCTGCATCATTTGTCTTTTCTCCCTGCCCCAAGTAGGCAGCCCACATTCCGAAGCCTCCCAGATGTAACTACAGCAACAGTAAGTCATGAAAAAGTCCACGTGCCAGACACAGTCCAGAGTGACTTTGTGGCATTTTCTCCCATCCTTGCAGCTACTCTGTAACATAGGATAATGATCCCATTTTACAGATGAGGAGACTGAAGTACAGATGTTAATGAAGGGCCAAATGTCTCACTGCTCACAAGCAGCAGAATCAAGGTCCAAACCCAGGTCTGTCTGATTTGAAAACCAGAGCTTTTCCAAATCCACAGATTTGACAAGTTCTGTTCTGGGTCACTTTGGGACCTCTCCATGAGAGTCTCTCAGTTTTCTGCCACTCCTGGTCACTAAGAAGAGGATGGGGAGGGGAACGTCTTGGCAGTCAGCACCTGCTCCACCCAGAGAAGCTCTGTTTACATTACTTCTATAATTTGGGGCTCAGGCATGGGTTTCTGGGGAAAAGAAGCTTCTAGTACTTTAAAAGATGTTTGACAATCACTGCTAAATCATGTGGTTTCATGGAAGAAATCCCAAAGCTCTTCTAAACTCTTATAAAATAGAGGCTTGGTTAAAGGAAAATCAGTTTTAAATAGGGAGTTGTTCAATGAGCATTAAGTTTCAGTTCTGTAAAGGAATTAGAGACCTGTGGTACAACATATTGCCTCTAGTCCACAGTATCTCCTTATGCACTTAAAAAGGTGGTAAAGGTGGAGATCTCACATTGAGCAATCTTATTGCAACTGGTGGCTGAAGCCAAAGTCTGTTACAAGTGGTGCCTCCTGGAAGGGGTCCTGGTAAGGATAGATAGCTCCAGGGAAAATGCTAAAAAGCATCACATTTTGGGGTGGAGCAACTGATAAGAAATATAAGAGACTAAGCAGTTCCAGAAGTAGAAGCAGTTCCAGATTTATTTAATGTTTTGGATTCAATGTTTGAGGATTCAGTGTTCTGGATTCAGTATTTGGGATTCAGCATTTGGGCATTCAGCATTTGAGATTCAGCGTTTTGGGATCTACTTTGGGGTCAGTGATTTTGGCCCCCACTGTGCTGATACTCCAGAAGGCTGTTGGGGGCCTCTGAATGTGGGGGCCTCCAGAAGCCAACCTCAGAGAGGAAAAGTTCAGAGGTTTTGTAAGTCACCAAGTGACTGAAACTGTTTTCATTTTTGCTGCTATTACAGCCAGAGGGAGAGGCGAAGACCTGGAGCAGGCACCTCCCTGAGCTGAATGTGGCCATTTGTCAGGCTGTTTGGCCACTGCGGCTGCTGTTTTGAATGCTGCTTGTCTGGTGTATGCTGAGGCATCTCGGCAGCTCTGGAACATCTCCTGTTGTGTCTTCTCTTCTCTTTGTGAGTTGGAACCTGGCCTATAGTCTCGCTGCTGTGTGCTCCAGGCAGGACTAGGCCACCTTGAATACGTGGTCTATTGTTCGGGAGAGGACCTCTGTGTCCTAAGTGGTAAGAAGATGCCATCTCGCTGCATTATGTTTAGGACTTGAAAACACTGGACACTGCTTCAGGTGAGGTAAATGGCCAAGTTTGGACTCAGTGACTCTTTTTTTCTCCCCGGTTTGTTAAATAAATCCCATTGTTGTTCTCTGAACCTAAATAATCTTGCAATTGTGTGCATGGGTAAAAAACTCATAAGCTATTTGGGCAGGGCCCTTGCACAGTTTTAGTGCCCCTTGCTACCCTGTATCATTATTACTAATAAACAAAAACAACAGTAAAAGCCTCAGAGATACAAAGAAACCGTGGCGAGTGTTGGCCTCTGTTACTGTCACGGAGTTGATGGGCTCACAAGTGTTTGCATATGTCTGCCATTCATTAAACGGTACCCATTAAGGACCTCCCTGGTGGCAGAGCAGTTAAGCGCTGTGCTGTGGAGCTGTCGGCAGTGGCGACGCAAGTTCGATGCCCAGTGGGGGAGATTCCCACATGGCACAGCAGACCTCTCCTGTCTCACCTTCTGCTCCCCTCAGCAGTGTATTTCAGTCAATCTGCCTGTTCTGCTCCCCACTCTGTCTCTGGTGAACCCTCTCGCTACCCCACGCCTCTGGCCTGTAACCCAGCTTGTATGCATAAAAAAATAAATCTTTAGGAAAAAAAACACGGGGTCTCCCTGGTGGCGCAGTCCTTAAGCGCTGTGCTGTGGTGCCGCAGCAGCAGTGACGCGAGTTCAGCACAAGGCCGGGGAGATTCCCACGTGGCACAGCAGACCTCTTCTGCCTCACCCACTGCTCCCCTCAGCAGTGTATTTCCGTCGATCTGCCTGTTCTGCTGCCCACTGTCTCTGGTGAACCCTCTCGCAGCTCCACGCCTCTGGCCTGTACCCCAACTTGTATGCTTAATAAATAAAATAATCTTAAAAAAAGATTTAAAAAATAAATAAATAAAAACATGTAACCCATTAAATATGTGCAGTTCTGTTTATTGATTATAAGTCAATGAAACTATTTTAAAGGTAAACCAGTTCTTAGTCACACTGAGAGAAAGCTGCTCTGTTACATTTGCACACACCCGCCCTCACACTTACACGCCTCCTTCCAGTGCCTGATACCTGCACGCCCCTGCTCCACTCCCACACTTCCCAAGGTAAGATACTATTTATAAGTGAGGTGAGTTGTCTGCTCACTTGCCAGCTCTCTTTCAGCCCCAGAGACTCTCCATATCAGAACTGCTTTTTTGGTTCTTTCAATTTTCAGTGAGTGAGTGAGTTGCCACCCACCTTCCAGGACACCTTGGCATAGCACCGTCCCCAGGCACGGCCATCGCATTCAGGAAGAGAGGCTTTCTGAGGAAGCCACACAAGGTGAGGCCACATCTTAATAGAAATTGCTGTAGGTGAGTGTTCTCCCAGCCTGACGATTGATTTGGATACAAGATGACTGTGGCTTGGAGCAGGCCACGAGGCTGCTCCCTCCCACCTTTCATTTCTGATCTTCTAGTCAAAATGGGTCTCAAGCAGGGGTAACTCTGGGGCAGGAAATCCCCGGTTCACAGGAAGCTGGGCTGGTGTTGCGCTCTTTGAATTTCCCTTCTCAGGAGATGCAGGCAGCCCTGGGAGGGGGGTTCCATGCCTATTCTGGTCATCAGCATCTGAGGCTCCTCATCAGGTGAAGAGGCCTAGGGGCAGGGACGCAGGTTTGTGTAGCTTCTCAAAACTGCAGTTTAGGTTTTTGAACACTTATCCAAAATATTATTGCCTGTATTTGCTCCAGTACAGTTCGAGTATGAATTCACATGAAGAAGTTTAATGCCATTTCCTCCTTGGGTGAGCAGTGAGCATGAGGACCCTTTGGGGAGAACAGCTGAGCCCTGGATACGTGGTGTCCATGAGTACACTGCCTTGTCACTTCCATGCTGAGTGTGTTCCAATGTCCACACTGTGAAGGGCAGCATTTTCTCTTTCTTTCTCAAATATTGTTCAACTGACCATGGTGTTTATCAACAGTTGTTACAGAGTAAATGGCCCTTGTTAGCCACCTTAGGCAGTGACCATACAATCCCCGCCAAGACAACCTGCAGACAGGAGCTGCAGAACAGGAAGGAGTCAGCAGGATGGGCTCTCCTGAGCACTGAAGGCCTCCTCCTCACCCCCCAGCCCTCAGCAGTGTCTCATCCAGGCACCCACCCTTCTCAAGTCTAACCCAAACTTTCCTGAACTTTGTCACCAAAGTCACTAGTAAGTTAGCTAACCAATACAGGGTGACTGCTGCCAGAAGATTCCTGGTTAGGTACAACATGGCATCGCAGGCTCAGCTGCTGAGTGACCCTTATCTCAAAGAACTAAATCACACCACTCTCTAAGACACATGCAGGAGCAAGCCCAAATTTGCCCTGTCACTTGCTGTGTCAGTAAGCACACCCTTGCTGGATGAATGCCCAGCTCATCTACCCAGATAAACAGCAGCAGCTCCAGGCTGCACCATGTGAATGCACAGGGAACCATCCCTGGAATCGTGTCTTGAAGTTGAGAAAATACCCTTTATCCCTATCCTTCTTTCTTTCAAAGCATTGGAGTCTGACTATAATTTATTCTCTTCTTTGCAATCAGAAAAAGTTTTCCATACATCCTAAGGGAGGATTACAGCATAGCCCGCCTGCATTTTTTCCGGTCTTAAATTGTTACACATGCTGTGGCGCTTAGTGGTGGAAGAGCCGCCCAGAGTGACAAGGGTCATCCCCACATATGCCAAGCAGAGGGATGTCACTAGCCACTGTGTTGTGCTGTTCAGTCAAGGCTCAGTTTTCAGCTGCACCCTGTCACACATCTTCAGACTCTACCTTTACCAGGGGTTACATGAGTTGAGGGGCACTTGGAGAATACTGAAAACCATCTTGAAACACACAGCAGAGGGGAGAGGAGTTTTGGCAGGGGACTATGGTAACCCTGGAAGCAATAAAGTGAGGTGTTGAATGTAGACCCTCGTTCACTGCCAACTTTTGCTATTTAAGCCTTAGCTGTTAGGACTTCTTATGAACCCAAATATTAAATCTCAGGGATCCTGGGTAAGCCTCCCCATGGATTTGATTTTAAATGATCTCTACAATACTTCTCTCTCAGAACTGGCAAGATTTTAATGAGCACCAAATAATAGATCTATGATCGAGGCACGTCCTCTGCAAAATCAGGAATCTCCTTTCTCACACAATTAGGGTCTCCCTGAGCCCCCACATTCTGAACCTTCATAAGGGCTGTAGGCAGCTCTTCACAACAGTCACCACTTTACATAATGTGTCAGGGGGAGAAAAATGCTTAGTACAAACATGATATTAAATTGATAGCCAAATTAGCTCCTATAAATGAGGAAGAAATTTACTCTTGTGACTAATTACATTAATTTTTCAAGTTCATACCTCAAAAACAAAGAAATGGAAATGGTAAAGGTTTAAAAATTACAAAAGGGCTTTATGAAGAAACAGTATTTGAAATAATGTTTTATTTACTTTGACAATAAATATTATTCTCTTTACCCAATGAGCACACTTAGGGTCCTACCTTTAGAACAGTGTGTTTCTCTAGGAGACAGATAGGTCTGGGTATGTTTAGAGTCTGGGGAGTAGGTTTACATATTTGGGGTCTTTTTGTGGGGGCATAAGAATTTCCAGGAAATAAATTATTCATCCTCCCTTACGAATTAAGTAACTCATCAGTAGCAAACAGCAAAAACAGTTGGATGTCATGTTTATTTTCTGTTGGTGCCACAGCAGTAAGTTTACATGGGAACCAAGATTCCCACTTGACTTAAGTTTCATTGTTAACTCTGAATTGAGAATCTCCAATTTAGAAAAAATAACTTTTTCAAGGATGAAATTGGCACAGTTTTTAATGAGCTATGAATTTGCAAACAATTCTTTGGAGGTATACAATTTAAAAGGTGTTATCCCTAAAGGCTTGTTTAGTTTATTGAAAATAAACATTGTCGAAACAAACTGCCTCTTTGAGGAAGAAAAGAAAATCAATTCTAACTGTTTAGCTTCATGATAAGAAGCTGGCATTTCAATGGAACATACCCAAAGCCCTCTCCTTCCATCTGCTTAGTCCTAGAAATGTTTCAATAAAGGTCATGCTTCTGAGCAGTGGCCACCATGTAATAAAGTTGGGTTTGCCTTACCCAATACAGAGATTGCATTGTGACCACCCACTCCCAACCTCTCCTCTAGTATTTCTGGGGACATGAATACAGCCTGATCTTAGACTATCTGTGAGGGTGGAATTTTAAAAATATTAATTATTGACCTCTCGCCAGACCTACTGAAGCTGAATCTCTGTGTGAGGAATCAGGAATTCTGTTTTTTGAACCAAAGCCCCATGTAATTTTAAATCATAATGAAGTATGGTAATCATTATCCAAAAAATTCAAATAGGGCCTCCCTGGTGGTGCAACTGGTTAAACGCAACGCTGTGTAGCTGTCGGCAGCTGCAGCTTGAGTTAGATGCCCTGCCTGGGAGATACTCACACGGCGCAGGAGACCTCTCCTGCCTCACCCACTGCTCCCTGCTGCTCCCCTCAGCAGTGTATTTCAGTCGATCTGCCTGTCCTGCTCCCCACTTTGTCTCTGCTGAACCCTCTCACCACCCCACCCCTCTGGCCTGCACTCCAGCTTGTATGCATAAATAAATCAATCTTAAAAAATTCAAATAAATTGTTTAATAAGAGTCAGATTCAAGACCTGGCTGGGAGCTAGAATTCAAGGTGGCCATAAGTTTTCACTGAACTCCCTGATTGTCTTCTCTTTCCAAAGGGATTCAAATTATAGTCAAGTAGTTTACTGGAGGCCTCCCCAGGTAGTTTGGGGGTAAGTGTCGTGTTTTTGTTTTTCAAATTCATGTTTTCATTGTAGTTTTACATACAGTACTGCAGTCGTAATCAAATCTGTGATCTCATCAATTCATTCACTACAACAAATTTATCAATAGTTGTGCTTTGCTTGGGGAGGAAAAAAATCTCAGTTCTTTATCTTCTCTCTGCATTTTTCTCCCTATTACTTTATACTGTTGCTGGCATATGTCCAATTCTCACTTCAAAAATTACCAAACATCTTTTACAGAGGAATCTGCTTTAGGGTGACCAGTGTCCTAGTTTGCCTCTTACAGTCTGCATCCTGGGAAGCCCCTTTGTCTAGAGATGCACTGCCAAAGATGGTAGTTAGTAGCCACACAGGGCTAGTTAAAGCTCAATAAACTAAAATGGAATAAAATAAAAAATTCAGTTCACGGTTGCACTTGCCATATGTCAAGAGTTTACTACATGCATCTTACTGGACAGTGCAAATATAAAAATCTCCCTTAAAGCAGAAATTTGTACTAGATAGTGCTGAGCTAGTGAATATTTCTTGGACTTAGCTAGTCCCAACATCTTTTAAAAGAATAACCTAATCAGGAGCCTCCCTGGTGGCACAGGGTTTAACATCTCAGTGCTATGAAGCTATCAGTAGCCATTGGCATGAGTTTGATCCCCAGCCAGGGAGCTGACCCACATGGCACAGCAGACCTCTCCTGTCTCTCCCACTGCTCCCCTCAACAATATACTTCAGGCAATTGGCCTATTCTGCTCCCCACTCTGTCTCTGGTGAATCCTCTCACCCCCTGGCCCTCTGGCCTACACCCTACTTCTTCTACACAAAAACTTAATAAAATTAAAAAATCTTTAAAGAACAAAACAAAACAAACAAACAAAAAAAACAATAACCTAATCAAGTGTCACCAGTTGTTAGAGAAAGCTCATGTCACGGGCCTGCTGTCTGAGAACACAGTCAGTAAAGCCACCTTGCTTTGTTCTCCAGAGTCCGCATTTCCCAATGCATCAGGCTTCTGGAACTAAGCCCTGAATCTTCTTAAATCCCAGGAATTTATAAACAGTTGTTGGCATTTAGTGGAAATAGGGACATGGTATAAGAAAAATTTAATATGACAGCAAGAAAAGACAACCTGGCCCCCTTTTAAGTTGTGTCTGTAAAGCCCAAGGCTCACACTAATTTTGCTCTGTTTGGAGGGAGACTTTCCCTTGGTGCACGGAGCAGCAGAGAAGATAGCTAGAGCTAATTGAGTTACCCCTGAAGGAGGACATGCATGCAGAAAAACACCTTTTGAATGGGTGATTTTAAGTCCATTGCATCCTTAACTCAAATATCAGTTGGATGGAGCAATAAGGCTTCTCTTTTTAAAAAGTGGCGGAGAGTCATGGAGAGGCCAGCACTTTGGCAACATCCCTCTTCCCCAGGGCAAAGGCAAATTAGAAACAGAAACAAAGTGCCTGTCGATTAGAAGATGCATTGCTAAAAGAGGTAATGGGGAGCACACGGGTTTATTTGTTTTATAAAATGTTATTGAGTGCATACCACAGTTCCTATTCTTGAGTCATTAGTGATCTAGTGGAGGAGCCCATCATCTGTTCACTGACTTTAAAAGTATAAGTTAACAAATGACTATTTCTTGAAGACCATGATGATGATGTTGACTAACACAGATTGGAAGCTTTCCAGGTGTCAAGCTCTATGCTAAGTGCTTTATAATAGTGTAAATAATAGTTTGGGAATATAGAAGCTAAAAGGATCCCGGGTGAAAATACAAACTTTTTTTTTCAAAATTTCCAGGAAACATAGCATATAAATACAGCAAAACTCTCACAAGTTATTATATAAATTATAAGGAGAGAGAACATAGTAAGGCAATTTAGTTAATGGATTTGTTTTTTAAAAACTTTACTTTGGGATAATATTAGATTTATGGGTTAGCTGCAGATATAGTACATGGAGTTCCCATATGATAATGGGGTTTTGAGTCAGATAGCAGTGGTTTCGAGTCCCAGTTCTGCTATTTATTAGCTTTGTGTCCTTGGACAAGTTATTCGACCACTCATATTCTCAGATTGTAAATGTACAATGGCTCAGCCATACTTGCTTCAGAGGGCTGTAGGGAAGAAAAAAAATGAGAGAATATGTGCAAAGAGTTCTCTATCCATTTAGGTCATTGACTTACTTAATAAATATTAACATTCATTACTCTTTATATGGGTGATATATTTTTTTAACAAATTAATAAAAGCTGTATATTACAATAATTTTAAATGGTCAATGTCTAATAAGCAAAAGCTAATAATAGTTTCAGCTCTTTGAAGCATACATTTCATTTCCTTCCTTGTCCTGCTCCTTTTCTCAAGCAGTTAAAGCAACTCTTAGTTATCACCTTCATCCAAGTTCAGTGCAAATGAATCCACCATCTTTTTGTCTCACATTGTCAACAAGTCTCTTACTTCCTAAAGAAATGGAGAGAAAGTGATATGGGTGTACCCATATCATTAGATATGGGTAGATATTAGATATTAGATAGTTGAGACTACTGTAACAAAAATGCCAAATGAGACACTTAAATAACTGAAATTTATTGCTTATAGTTCTGGAAACTGAAAGTTCAAATCAAGCTACCTGCAGATCCAGTGACTGAGCCCCCTTCTTGGTTTGCAGATGCTGGCTTCTTATGTTATCCTCATGTGGTGGAGAACAAATTCTTCTTAACCCTTTCTTATAAGAACTCTAACCCCATTCCATTAGAATGCCCATCTAATTCCACTCCATCCTCATGCTTTAACTACCTCCAAATATCATCAATATATGAATTTTGGAAGTCTATATCTATAGTCTATAGACATAGTATATAGATATAGTCTATATCTATATCTATAGTACCACCTAAGTGCTCAAGTATTCTGCTCTGATCTTCTCAATAGAGACTCACTGAAGGAGCTCACAGAGCACCCCTTTAAGATAAATGGACTTGGGTATGGGGACTCTTTCTTCTGTGGGGATTGGTGAATGATGTCCAAGCCAGCTCCTCATTGTGTTCCTGCTGAGCTGGAGACAGAGATGGAAGAAAAGTCAGAGAACTGGATTAACAGACAAATTCTTCCTTTTTCTTTTCTTCCTGTGACCTCCAAAGGACTAGGGTGGCTTTTCTACACGTAGGATAGTCCAAGCAGCCTCTGTATGGTTGATGAAGGCCATGCAAATTTACCCCCATATTGATTGACAGTCATATCTATTATGTGACTTCCTTAGAAGAAAATTCTTCTAACTAGACAATGTTTGGACTATGAATTCAAAATCAGTTTTCTGGGACCTCAAAGTTTTCAAATTCACACTTGAATTTTTCCACATTTCTCTTTGATACCCCTCCCCAATCACCTATAATTATCCCTTAGTGCCTCTGCCCCCTCAAAACAAAGATACCAAGTGGGAAGATACCTCAACATAACAAAGACTGTTTATCATCAACCTGTAACCAATATAATAATGGTGAAAAGCTAAAATCTTCCCTTTAAGACCAGGAACAAGACAAGGATGTTCACTGTCATTACTTTTATTTAATTTACTGTTAGAGGTTTTAGCTGTAGCAATCAGACAACAACAGGAAATAAAAGGAATACAGATTGGAAAGAAGTAAAACTATCATTACTCATAGACAATATGATACCGTGTATAGAAAACTAACCACTTCACAGGAAGCTATTAGAAAAAATAAATGAACACAGCAAAGTAACTTGTTAAAAAATCAACACACAAAAATCTGTAGCATTTTTATATACAAACAATGAGTCAGAAGAAAAAGAAATTAAGAAAATAGCATCATTCACAATCACTTCAAAAAATTTAAATATTTCAGCATTAATCTAATGAAGGAGGTGAAAAATTTAGACAATGAAAATTACAAGACATTATAAAGGACACAGATCATGACATAAGGAGATGGGAAGACAATCTATACTCATGGGTGGGGGAAATTAATACAGTCAAAATAAATATTCTACTAGAAATGACATATAAATTTAACATAATCCTCATTAATATACCAATAACAGTCTTCAAGGAAATTGAACAAAAATATCAAAATTTA
Source organism: Scalopus aquaticus (assembly GCA_004024925.1). NCBI lineage: Eukaryota > Metazoa > Chordata > Mammalia > Eulipotyphla > Talpidae > Scalopus > Scalopus aquaticus. The sequence goes on from PVIJ01006851.1 coordinate 32,734, forward strand.
TACAGAACTAGAAAAGACCTTGAATAGAAAAAGCAAGTCTGAAAACATTGAGATAAACAAAGATATTGCATTACCTGAGTTTAAATTATATTATAAAGCAACAGTAATTAACACAATATGTATTAGAATAAAAATAGATACATTGATCAGTGGAACAGAATCAAAAGCCCAGAAATATGAAAATATGTACGAAAGAGGAAAGTGTCTTTAACAAGTGGTTCTGAGAAAATTAGACAGCTATATTAAAGGATGAAATTGAATCACTTACTATTCACACACACACGCACACACACACAATATTCTAAAATAACTTAAAAACTAACATATAAATCTGCAACAATAGAAAAAAACATTAGTGATACGTTCCACAATATCAATGATAAAAATGTTTTTATAGATCTGATTCCTATGGCAAGGGAAATAAAAGCAAAAATATAATTAGGATTACCTCAAATGAAAAACAAGCATTCTTACACAGTTAAGAAAATATAAGTTAAAAAGACATTCTATGTGTTGGAGAATATAGTTAAATGCGACCTAATTGGCAAGGGGCTAATATCTAAGATATATATAAAAAACCTATTCAACTTAAGAGTAAAACAAAACAAAACAAAACAAACAAAAAAAAACAACAACTGATTTAATAAGTAAGCAGCAGATCTAAATAGACAATTCACCAAACAAGATATCCAGAAAGCCAATAGTACATGGAAAAATATTCATCACTTCCAGTAAGGGAGATAGAGGTCAAAACCACAATGAGCTATCATCTCACACCCATGAGAATGGGGGAAAAAAAAATGACCGTCAACAAGTGCTCAAGAGAACACAGAGAAAAACAATACAATTGGTGGGAATGTAAACTAGTGCAGCCATTTTGGAAAGTGATCTGGATTTATCTTAAAAATTAAAAATGGAAATAACTGTATGACCCAGCAATCCCACTCCTGGGCATCTATGTGAAGAAAGAAACAGTCAACTCAAAAAAATAATTATATTACAATGTTTATTGCAGCATTACTTACAATAACTAAGATAAGGAAAGAACCTAGTCATCCACTGATAAATGATTGAATCAATATGTAGGCTACCCACACAATGGAGTGCTAGAAAGTCATAAGGAAAGACAAAATGATGTCATTTATAGGAAAATGGAGTTTGAGGGAATGTATATTAGAGCAAGTCACAATGACAAAGACAAATATTGAACATTTACATTAGATGATTTAAAAGAACAAAAAAATCTTATCAAAAACTAGTGGATACTAATAACGAAGTGAGGCTTCTCAGTTTAAGAAGGAGGGGGAGGGAGAAAGCGCTAAAAGGGCATAAGTGAAGATGTGAAAATAAAAAATAAATAATAAAGTAAAAAACAAAACAAAGACATCATGTCAACTCTGAATGTTTGCTTTTCTTACTATCCTCCCTGTTCACATGAACTTGACCCCTGGTAGAAACTCTTCCTCTCCTTTCCCCTCCCCCTCTCTCAAAGAGAGAAGTGATAACTTACACACTTTGGATTTTAGGTCATTTTCAGTTGCTCTTTTCAATTCCTAAGAAACTTAGCTGAGGACATTGTGAAATTCTGGGTTGTTATAGTCTTTGCGGAAAACCCCTAGTCACAGTAACAGCTTTTCTTCAGTTTAAAAAATAACATTGACCAAAGACAACTCTAAAATGTGTTTAAAAATCATTTCCATTAAATGTTTTCTGGAAAGAATCTAGGCTAGTTGCATTGAACAGCCTCTTGATAGATATAGCACGTCAGTCATGCAACTGACTGAAGACATGCAAAAGTTAGGAGTTTAGATTTTATTTTTTATATATTTATTATTATTTGTATCTTTTACATTACAGTGTATTCCCCGTGGATTATCCATTACCTATTCACCCGTGAACCATTACCACAGTCCCTCGTGCGCCCCTGTTTTGAAACCTTATCCTCCCTCTCCCTTGCTGAATATCTCTCTCTTACTTGGTTTCTCTAGATTCCTGTAATAAGTGAAACCATTCGATATTCTTCTCTTTCCTTCTAGCTTATTTCGATGAGCGTGATCCCTTCTAACTCCATCCATGTTGCTGGCAATTGTGTGTGTTTATATTTTTTGAATGCTGACTAGTATTCTATTGTGTATATGTATCACATCTTCTTGGTTCAATCATCTATTTTGGGGCATCTGGGTTGTTTCCATATCTTGCTATTGTAAACAGTGCTGCAATAAATACACAAGTGCATGTGTCTTTTTGGATTAATGTTTTTGTGTCCTTTGGGTAAATTCCTAGAAGTGGTATTATGGTGGTTCCTCAAACTGCTAAAATTGGATCTTCCATATGACCCAGTAATGCCACTTCTAGGAGCTTAGATTTTAGTGATGAGATGCTGCTGTGGGCCAGGTGGGTGTCCTGATCAGGTGGTGGCTGTGAGGACTAACTTTCTCCACAGGCTTCCCATTATAAAACCTAACACTTACTGAACACTCACTACCTCATAGACAGTATCTTTAACACATCACCTGGACAGTCTCATTCAACCTGCCCAGCAATGCTATGAGTCAGACACTATTATCACGCCCCCCTCCCCAGTTACAGTCGAAGAACAGACACAGAGTGCTTGATTAAATTGTCTGTGATTGCACAGAAGGGAGGAGTGAAATCAGGATTTGAAGTAGACTTTGGATCCCGTGTTCTTGGCCATTGTGTAAAAATGTTTAGCCTTACTTCACTTTGGAGTCTTTAGAACATTTATCTGCATATTGGTACCAGTACCAAAATAACAGAAAGCAACTAGAGAGTCACTCAAATCATCCAGCAACTTGCAAACATGTCTTCAATCATACTCTTGCTCTTGGTGTCCCCACAATTATGTCATTATGGGAGAACAATGGCTGTCCCAGGGCTGGGGCTGGCGTTTCCTTCTCAGCTGAGTGGCTCCCTGGCCAGTATATTTTCTCTTAGCTCCTGAGGCCTCGTGGCTTGAGGATACCTTGAAGACAAGTGGCTATGCTTGACCTACCCTCTAGGCTTTTTCCAAATCATTTTTAACAAGATTCCATCTGAATCTTGAGGGTAGACTGAGAAGGGAAAGGCAGAACATTGCAGAAAAACTTTTGACATCTTTGAAGAAAACATAGACAAAGGCTTGGTACTGAAGTAGAAGGTCAGGAGGAGACATTTCCTATGTACCTGTCGAGCCAAAAGCTTGCAATTTATGAAGCACTCATACTGAATGTTTATGAAACTTTATGAAAAAATTCTTATACTTGCTCTTATATAAGAAGCATTCTTATACCTTTTGGAGGTAAGAGAGAGAGGCTGATATTATTCTGTATTAGTGTGTAATTTATTTTAGGCATCAACAAAAACTGGAGCCCTCTGAGTAGCCCAAACTCCATGAATACTTAGTGACCACAGATGCACCTCAACAAACCCAGTAATGTGAAGCAATTTCAGATGAATAATTAATATATAACAATTCAGACTTGTCTTACAGGCAGAAATGCCAACTGTTCTGTGAGGTTTCATCTCATTTTCATATAGTTGAGGATGACATTTTCTTCACAGGAGAGAATAGTAGAGCAAGCAATTAAACAATTAACAAAACAACTCTTTTTGGCCAAATGTGTCAACTCTGCAGTAAACAATCTGGCAGGATTTTTAAAAACATAGCAACCTCTCCTTGCTTTTATGAAACACCACCCTATGTTCCTAAGTAGAGAAGGAAAAACTTTTAAAAGGTCATGTGACGTCATTTCAACAATGTAAAAATAAGAAAACCGACTAGCAAGCAAAAAGGATGCATCTGATAATGATCTTTGGCACTATGTCTTAAAGCAGAATATATAAACATGAATACATATGTAACACTCAAAGGTTTCACCTTGAAACTCAATAGGTGTAGTTCCTTATAAAACCACTTATTTGTCAAAGGATAGATTAGCTTTTGAGCCGAGTTACATAGGAAATCAAACCCTGTTCCACCAAAGGAGCTATTTTCAGCCCTCTCCCTGAGAATAAGTATGGGTAGATGTAGGAAGAGACAAATAAATGTTTTTCTTCTTCCAAGGCAAAGCAATTAGTGCATATAAACATGGATTGGTATCTTAAAGTGTTTTCATAAGACTTTGGGGAAGAATATTTTCCTCTGCCCTTCCCATGGCCTGGCTTACACAGGAGACACTGAATTCTTCTAAATTGTGAGCAATGGTCCTCAACTGGGGATGATCTTTCTCCCCAAGGAACTTTTTTTTTTTTAAAGATTTATTTATGTATACAAGCTGGGGTACAGACCAGAGGCATGGGGCAGCGAGAGGATTCACCAGAGACAGAGTGGGGAGCAGAACAGACAGATCGATGGAAATACACTGCGGAGGGGAGCAGCGGATGAGGCAGGAGAGGCCCGCTGCGCCATGTGGGAATCTCCCTGGCTGGGCGTGGAACTCGCATTGCCACTGCTGACAGCTCCACAGCGCAGCGCCTAACCACTGCCCCCACTGGGGAAGCCCTCCCCAGGGAACTTTTGATAATGTTTGGAGATACTTTTGGTTGTCATCTGGGTGCAAATAAACAAAGCAGACCAAAGTGGCATCACAAAGATTCATAAAATTAAATTGCCACTGGAAGCATAGCCTAAAAATGTCAGGCCAGGACCTGTATGCTAAATCTAAACAGGGTAAATGACTGCTAAAATAAAATATTTAAATAGGATTTGGAGACTCTTAAGATAGTATTCAAAATATCTGGCATACAACTGAAAGTCACTGGTCATGCCAAAAACTAGGAAAAGCAAAACTTGAATTAAAAAAGACAAACAACTAGCACTAACACAGGGATAAAGTAGACATTGGAATTATCTGGTGCAAATTTAAGGGAGTTATTATAAAAATGTTTTTGTAAACAACTTCACATTCCCTGGAAACAAATGAAAAATAAAAATATGAGCAAAGATGTGGTAGTTATAAAAAAGAACTAAGTGGAAATCATAGAACTGAAAGACACAATAACAGAAAATTTAAAAACTCATCGGATAGGCTCAAATATGTAATAGAAATAATATAAGGTAAAATCAATGAACTTCAGAACTAACCAGTAGAATTTACTCAAGTTGAGAAAAACAGAGAAATAGACTAAAAACAATTGAACAGACCTTTGGGAAACTGGGGGGGAGGGATAACAAAAGATTGGCATTTTAGAAACAAAGTAGAAAAGTGTTGTATTAAAATAGTAATAAAAAGTGGCTGAAAAGTGTCACAAATTTGGTGAAAGATGCAAATTGAACACTCCAAATTCCTCTCCAAATAGGATAAACTCAAAGAAACTCATTCCATAATTCAACATAACTGAATTTCTAAAAACCAAAGACAAAGGATCTTCCCAGCAATATGACAGAAATGACACAATAACCACACAAGAACACAAATTAAAATAAAAATACATTTCTCATCCGAAATGACGGAGGTCAAAAAAAGTCACATAACATTTTTCAAGTGTTGATACAAAAAAACTGTTAACAGTGAATTCTATATCCTTATCTTTTATGAAAAAAAGAGAAACAAATGCACTCTTAGATGAAAACTTCAAGTACATCCTGAAAGAACAGTTAGAGGTGGTAATTGAAAACAAAAGACAAAAGTAAAAGAAGGAAATTTTAAGCATAAGAAAGGGTGAAAGAACAATTTAAGGAGCAGAAACATGGTGTCTACAATAGACTAACTCTTCTCATGAAAAGTCTACAACTTGGGAACAAAATAAAGCAATTCAAGAAGTAGTGGAAACTCGTTGACTATAGTTTGTATTCTGGTTACTGCTCCCCCGTTAGTGTCAATGTGACTGTGGGCAAGTCCTTCACTGCTCTGCATTTTTTCTCATGGAACATGAAGAGGTTGAGTTAACTGAACTCATACGGTTCTTTTTTATCTAAATTTTAAAACAATGAGTCAGTTTCATACTTGTAAATAGAAAGAGTTCTTTGGTCTCCAAATTGAAAATGCATTTCAACACTACTTACAAAGAACTCTGTGATTCTGAATGAGTCTGAGAAGATTGCCATAGAACACTGAATTTCATTGTGAAACAAGCTGGTGATCAAAGAGAAAGGTAGATCTGAATCAGTTTTCCCAACACAACATGTCAAGTTCTAAGTCAGGAAATTTCTCATAGACTAACACATAGGTTCCAGTGCCTTTTAGAGTTGACTTGGTTTGATAGCCAGAAACCCAAACGTTCTCATCAAAAAGATTTCGGATGGGGACCTTTAATGAATGTTCTAGTTTTTAAAAGGCAGGGCAGTCACGGTGACCTATGAGAAAAAGCAAGTGCTCTTAGATATGGTATAAATAGCCTGACAAATGAAAGACTTCACTCTAACTCAGTTCTCAGCCACATGTAAAGCAAATGGACACAGACTCCTAGGGATGCAAGGTCTTCTGGAAAGAATATCCTAGTTTCCCTGCATCTTGACTTCAACTGGGAATCACATGCATGTTTAATTATTTACAGAATCACCTACCTTTTATTGGAGAGAGGACCTTTAGAAGACAAATGAGACTGATAGATGTTTCCGAGGTAGCAGGGATTTTCGGAAAATACAAGCAGCAAAGCTAAGGAAGCATATAAGGGTTTTGGAGATATGTATCAGCTTTAAAGGGCATGAGCCATCTCAAAAGGACTCTATGCAGGTTTAAAGGGTAATTGGAATGTACGTCTTGTCTTAAAGTTTAAAATCATTGGGATTTATTGGTTAGTTGTTTGTGAAGCACCAGCAGGAGAGACCTTTTCCTTATGCCAGAATGAAGCCAGACTCCCACAGATTTTTCACTCTAACCTCAAGAATTCTGAATTCTTCTACCCTCATTTCCTCTGAGCACTGAGCTGCAGCCATGATAATGAAGCATCTTCCGACACCTTCCGCTATGGTTGGCTCCTTGATATGTGTGGGGATAGCGCTTCCCTTCAGTCCCTTCAGAGGTCAATTGTTTCCCAGCCTAGTAGATGTTCTGGCTTGAGGAGGGATTATCATTCCACATTCCCTGTGCCCATTGATGCTTGAGAAAACTAATGCCTCCATGAGGATGATGGCTCGTGCAGTAGACTCCAGTCTAGGTTGGAGCCTCTGCCCTCCATGACGCATCATTCTGTGGTTGGCCTGTCTGAATGGGCTGTCAGCTCTATCAAGCAAAAACATTATCTATGCTATGGCTATGGTTACTTTGCTCAGTGAGATTATTTTAATCCCCATCTTCTCCTAAATGTGCCTGGAGTTTCCCATGAAACTTACTCTTTGCAGTCATCTTTAACTCAATCTTCCGTATATTTAGAATGACAGGATAATGTGCAGGATAATTTCGGCTCCATTAGTATGTTAGGCATACCTCTATTATAGTACTTATCACATTGTTCAGTAATTTTTGTTTAGATATCTGTCTCTGCCACTTGACTGGGAGTTCCTCAAGGGCTTAGGCTATATCTTACTCATCTTAATATTCTGCCTCCTCCCCAGAACCCAGCAGCTGAACATTTTGAATATAGCAGGTTTTTAATGAATAAGCACAGTAGCCAAGTATGATTGGTATGCACATTCATTTATTAAACAGATAGTCGTTAAGTTCTTACTATGTGCCCAGCACTATGCTAAGCTCCAGGAATCCAAACACATTATCACTGAACTCTGGGAGGTAATGGCATATTAAAAAAAAAAAAAAAGATAGTTCCTAATTTCTGTTGACTGTGTTTTTCCAAAATTCATGTGTTGACGTCTTAACTTCCAGTGTGGTATTAGGCAGGAAGGCCTTTGGGATATGATTAGATCATGGGGGACACTCCTCCCCCATAAATCAGATTAGTGCCCTTATAAATAGGCCTTAGAGGGATCCTTCACCTCTTTTGATATGTGAGGGTGTCCCTGAATAGACTAAGACACTAATCATGTAGTAATTTGCAAAGATGTGTAAGGTGTTCAGGAAGATTATAGGGGGCTATTAAAATGGCCCATTGCACAGAGGTTCAGGGAAATGTTCCTAGGGAAGGAAACTTCTGCTGGGTTGAATTTTAGAAACTGGTTATGAGATAGCCATGTTGAGAGGAGTTCAGGTTGAGGAGATAGTAGGAGGAAAGGTGTTGAGACCTGACATAGCTAGGTGTGGGGGGAATTCTGGCAACTGGATGTTGTTGGAGGAATAGCAAGTGTGAGACCAAGAGATGAGCTAGGAGAGAGTATCAAAAATCCAGGTGGAAGTGGACAGTTTATTAGAAGGTATGGAAGTTGAATGTTATCCTGTAGGTGATGATGACACAATAAAGGGACTTATACTGAGGAGGGGTGTGGTAAGATCAGTGTTTCATATAGAATCATGTTCTGACCTTGTGAGAATAGAGTTAGGGGATTAGACTAGAGTCAAGAAAACAATAGAAGATCATTGCTTTGGTATAGAAAGAGAATGAACAAGACTTGAACTAGGGGAGTTTTAGAAGGGAGAAACTACTTGAGCTTAATTTGGGAGACAAACTTGATAAGATCTGGTGGGTAACTATATTTAGGGAGTAAGAGAGAGAAAGAAGAAACCATGAATATTCCCAAGTAGATAATGGGGCTAGTCTTACAATACAGAGAAGAGGGCCTTAAGTTCAGGTTTGGGGGAAGGTGGTGACTTCATTTTAGATATATTGAATTTGAGACATGTCTGAATCATTCAGTCCTATAAGTAATGAATGATATATTTGAAGCTCGATGGGGAAGGGAAGAGGGTCAGGACTAGAGGTTTAAAATTTGTGGTCATAAGCTGAAAAGAACATGAATAGAAACTATGATAGTGGGCAAAATCCATAGTGAGAGGAACAGTGAGCAAGATCAGCTCCTTGGGAAACACGTAAGGAGACGGTGGAGGGAAGGGAGCTCACAAAAGAATGGATGACAGGGATGGTCATGACATGTTGGGAATGTTGGAAAGATGATCCCTGTTCACACGTGACTTCCTTGGGGTCAATTTTCTTAAATGCCTGACTGTCCCAGGTCTGGTACTTTTAGTGCCTCTGACAAGTCCCCTGTGCTTGTCCCTCACAGAAAACGACTATAATTATAAATTAATACCTAAGGTTTAAAGGGTAAGTGGCATGAATGTGTTGTCTTAGAGTTTAAAATGATTGGGATTTATTAGTTAGTTGTCTGTTTAATATCAGTAGCAAGATTGTTCTCGCCCTCATACCAGAATTAAGCCATATTTATGATCACATTATTCAATGTCTGCCTCCCCTGTCAGAATATAAGCCCCATGAAGGCAGGGATTGGATATCTCTTACTGATTATCTCTTAATCCACAGAGTCTAGCAAGTGTCTGGCAGTTAATAATTGCCCAGTAACTATTTGTGAAATTAAGAAATGCTGTCCCAAACTCCCACAGTATAGAAAGTTTCCAGGAATGTCTCTTTTAAAAGTCAGGTTGTCTATATAATGTTGAAATCAATGTGTAAAATATGCTTATTTTTATTTGTAGTATTTCAATGCAAAAAATTTAAATTTTTTCTTTTAACCCAGTAAATAATTCTCTCTCACCTCTCCTGGATATGATACAAGGACTCCAAATGCTTGGAGAGTAAGAAAGGCAAGGTAATCATAGATTAGTATGTATTAATTTGTAATTATTGTATAATGACACCATCACTGTTCCCCAAAGCACAACCTGGCTTCAGAGTCTGGGACAGATGGCCAAGTGCATCATGAAAACTTATCTGGTTATTCAACCAGCAGGACAGATTATGTTATAAATTTCATCATAAAATAGTTTCCTCTGGGCAACACCTTCGTGGGAAATTTTATAGGAAGATATATTGAATTACATATTTTTATATATAAATTCTTATATGTATATGATCCAAGTTATTATTACTAAAATGATAATAATTGATCTCCAGGGTCAAATGTTGATACTTGTATAAATAAATTTAAATTACTGTACACACACACACACACACACACACACACACACGTATGCATGCATGTATGTATGTATGTATGTATGTATATATGAGGCCTTATCTCTGGACACTGGTGTTACATAACAAAAAAAATGCAGGTGTTTAAAAGTCAATCTCAAGCTTTGGACACATACACACATTTGGGTTTTTACCTTCCTTTTCTGTCCAATCTTAGCTTTGACTCTTTACCTATCTGCAGACTTAAGCTCAGATTTGTTTGTGTAAAGTGATAAAACCTCTAAATCTACAAAAAGGGGTACTGTGAAAATTCCTGAGGCGACATAGCATAATAACTCATATATGCTCCAAGTTTCTTACCTAAGGCAATTTTCTGATGGGAGAGAGGAATAACAGGGCCTCAGCAGGGAACAGAGAAATATTGCAAAGGAGTTGGAGGGTATGCAGAGCAAATGATGCTTCTTTGTGGTCAGACACACTGATTAGAGTACAGGCTTCAGCTCTGTTTTTTTCTAGTTGTTGACTGCATTCTTTCAGCAGCCTGGACTTGAGTTTCCATGTGAAAACGAGGATAATAACAGTACTTACCTCATAGTTTTGCTTAGAGTGCTAAATGAGCCAGTATATGCAAAGCAGTTGGAACAATGCCTGTCACACAGTAAGTGCTGTGAAAGGAATAGCTGCTTATTTGCAGTTTTAACCCAGGCATTGCAGTTGTGTACAGAGTTTCATGACCCATTTGATGTTTGTAACCTGATGGCTCTTAGGATTTGTTTTTGTTTTGTCTTCTAAGCTTAGCCTGTGGTTCATTCGCCCAGAACACAGAAGCCCTGGTTAAGTTGTCAAACAGCACCAACTATAGACTTATATAACTACATTGGGAGCAAGTCCCTTTGGGATTTGCTCAGAACCCTCTGAGTCTGTTGCCCAGGGAAACAAACTAGTGATGTCACAAGGTATCACACTTCCACCTCTCTCTCTCTCTCTCTCAGGTACCTTCTGTTGAGTCTGAGGCAGGGCCCCGTTCCACAAACTCTTTCTGGCCTTAAGTTAACTCTCCAAGGCAATGCAGAGATCCTCACTCTCTTCTAGCAATGTCTAAACTGAGGTATGTTGGAGTAATGACCACGCACCTCTTTCTCTACTTCTTCCCTTCCGCAGAACAGGAATGCCTGTGCAAATGGAGTGCCAGGGAAAGTCTTGAGTAACGGTTCTCTAGAGAGTAGGTACAGAACTAAAAAAAAAAAAAAAAAAAAAAAAAGAAAGAAAGAAAAGAAATAAAATCCCTTTGTGGCTGCTCCCTCTGGAATGAAAGGTTGTTTCAGATTTATAGGGCTTTAGAGACCAGAGGAGCAAGATTGCAACACCTTTTCCCTTTCTCTTTACCTATCTCCATGCCCTAAACTTGCCCACAATGTCTCGTGGTTTATCAATCTTCTCCTTATTTTCTCAAGAGATATTATTGCAGCTTCCTTGTTCTACCTGAATGAAAAGGTAAGAAAAGAGAATATAGCTTTACTTGCTATTATTTTATTGATATTTCATGAGAAGGTCACTTGCCCCACCCCAGTCAAATAGTACAAAGTGCAGCTCTTGCATTGCTCCCTGCTGCCTTCAGAGTCCAAATGTGAAAACGTTTGCAAATCTACAGATCACCTGTTATTATCTAAATGAAGTCATCTGAAAACTAACAATAATCCTCTTTCTTAAGTTTTTCAGGAAAAGCGCCTATAAGAAAAGCAATTCGATTCAGCTGTGTTGGAATTCTCAGTTCCAGAGGGGTGTGTTTTTCAATCTTAGGTCTGCTGCAGGGCTTTAGCTGGGGTCAGCAGGACGCCAGAGAGAAGCTCCGCCAGGTCCTCACTGTTCCCTGGTCTCAGCCAACCATGATGAAGAATTCTGCATGCATATACCACTTCCTTGTTCTAAGCTGGTATGTTTTCCTCAATCATTACATCTCATTACAAGCAGAAGATCCGGAGAAATTAAAAATCTTCGCAAATGGTGGACAGTGGAAGTACTTGACTTTCCTTAATCTGGTAAGTCTATGAGGCCATGCCATGTAGCAATCTATTTGTCTTACGTTGTGGGGAGAAGGGCAGGAGGAGGCACAGGGGAGAAAGAACTCCCCAGAGACAGAGTGGAGACCAGAACAGACAGATTTATTGAAATACACTGCTAAAGGAAGCAGCAGGAGACAAGGGAGAGGTCTGTGCACTAAGGAGGACTTGAGGCTCTCTTTGATACTCTGACTTCACAGGCTTCCTAACTTGGCATGCCAGTTTGCACCAGCTATCTGCTGGGATGCCTGGTCTCTGGCTCTGGTCTTTGACACAGAAACATGTCCTGGTCTCTGCTCCTGCATTCCTGGAGCTGGGCTGGGTGTTTTGGCCATCCGTAAAGGTCGATTTTTATGGCCTTGTCCCCAAGGCAGCCTTATCCATTTCCTTATCCAAGCCTCCCAAGCCTACCTGCTGGGCCAGAAGTGGCAGCTTAGATTTTAAACTTACTAAATTGTACCCCAACATCTTCTAAGTGTTTTTGACACATATCACCTTTGGCTCTTATAAAATGCACACTTATTTGTCTTCCTTTTTCATTCTTCCTTAATCATTGCTTGTGAATTTTGGCTTTTCTTTACTTTCAGATTTCCTCTGAGAAACCCAAGCTGAAATTATCAGAAGCTATGTTCTGTGCTGGCTAATTGTTAAATTTGCTTTTGAAAAGACTCTTATCTTGGAGCTCCTCTCAGAAGAGCCTAATGGGGGAGTAAATTAATGATTTTACCATGGGACTGATTAAAAAGCAGGAGGGATTTTGAACTTTGGTTAGGGAAGTCTGCGAGGAAGGCAGAGCAGCGTATGTTGCGTAGGAAGTGCAATTTCCAGTGGAGGGATAATGCCATTTTACAGCACACACAGACTAACAGATTTATCTAAGAGGAGCAAACACATTTTGCTGTGTTCAGATCCCACTTCAATTTTTATAGGCTCAGGCTCATCTTAAAGGACAAATCTCTTAACACAATGACAAATTGCACATTTCCAACTATTTAAAAACCAATCACATGACTTGATCCCTTCTCTTCCCAGAACAGCTGACCACATTCTGATTGATGAATGAAGTGTGGCGAAATGAGAAAAAAACAGTTTATAAAAATGCTTTGGGGAAAACTGAAAATGGCACATCCTTTGGTTATGCTAATTAACGCTTGACCTTTTTAACTAAAATGTAGAGTCTCTTATAAATACCTGATTTTAGAAACCGAACAAAATATTTCAGTCCTCTGGAATTCTATGTAGAGGTTATGCAGAGTCAAAAAATAAAAAATAAAAATAAAAGACTCTCTGAAATGAAGGGAGAGGAAACTGAGAGATTTCAAATCAAAGGAGACTAGAGGTTCTATTTCCTCCTCTCTGGGCATTTGATGGACTTTGATTTTGACTGGAAAGATTTGAGTCCTGAACCAGCTCTAATATGATTGAAAAAAATCAAGCTGACTGCCTGTTTCAATGATAGGATTTTATGAAAAACAACCCCCACCCCCCAAAAAATAAACAACAAACATAATTTTGTGGAACTAGCGCAATTCAGCAAAAATCTCAACTGTCTATCTATGGACTTTATGTAAAAAATCATCAACTGTACCTGTAGGTACTTGTAGCCGGGATTGATGTTCTAGCCATATCCAAACTCCAGTATGCAGGTCCTACTTCACACTAAACATAGATAGAACAGATTTATCACTTACTCCCACAAAACAGCTCCCCAGTTTTTGCTAGGTTGGTTATATGCCCCAGAGCCCTCATTTTTCCAAAAATGGAAAAAAACACTTGACAAAGATACTATCATTTCCTAGTATTAATCTTCTTTTATGCTTCCCTGACTGATCAGTCACCAAACCCTATGTTCTTCCTTTTACTCAGATCACCTCTCTTCCCTGATCTAATGCTCCCTCTCACTAATTGAAACAGAGTGGACAGACCATGTTTTCATTGCCTCACATTAATAATCCATACATCTGTCACTCGGATTCTAGATAGTCCTCCCAAAGCACTATGTTTAGTTTGGTTTTGTTCCCAATATCATGGCTCAACTTGAACAACAGAGTCTGCTACTCATGAAACGATGGACTCTCCTCCTAACTTATGAAAACAATTTCAAACTCCTGATCTAAAAGCTCATCTGACTACCCGGCCTTCAGGCCCCTCATCCCATCAGGCTGCTCTCTTCTAACAAAGTCCTATGTCTTCTCCAGAGTATGAATCTCCAAGCCCCTTGCTGCTGTCACTGCTCTGTCCAAATTCATGCTCTCCTCAAGTGAAGGCCTATCTGCCTCGCCATTGTTTTATTGTCTTCATAGACCACCTAAAGTCACATATTCCCCTTAAAATCTCTACTGACTAGCCAACATTTGTCTTTCCTTTCCCTGAGTTTTTACAGCAACTCTCAGTATCTTTGCTTATTTATGTACAATACTGTTTTCTCATTTCCACCCACATGTGAATCTTAGTGTTCTGATTAAGTTTTAAATGGACCAAAACCAGGAGTCTTATCTTCAAGGTCCTTGCTATCTCTAGCATTCTCCAAGTCTACATTGTATTTGCTACAACATTGCAGACCATTCCCACAATAAAAATGGGGTGACTTAGTATATTGACTAGACCTGACCTCAACTTTTTCTGCATTCCTGACATCAACTGACATTTTTTGACCCTTGAAAATGAGTAGAAAGGGGCTTCCCTGTGGTTATTTCCTTTCTACAGTGTTAGGTGTCATTTGAAAGTATGACTTAATGAGATGTTTCCCCATTGGCAAAGATGGGCTGAATGTGTTCCAGAGAATCGATTTAAGCATAGATTTCAAATATGTTAATTCATATGAAATGTGGGTTGTTAAAGTTTTTAGCTCTTGAGTTCTCATGGACTGATTAATGGCTGTGCTTCTTAATGAGAACAAGTCGTCTCGTGATTAATTCGTTAATAGTTGTGTTTATAGAGTCATAGAGACCTCATATTTTATATATAAGACTCTGAAATTTTTCGATGAGTTGTTGAAGTCAGTACCTCATCCTGCTTTCCAGGAAATGTACACTCCTCCCTTTAAGTAGCTTTTATTTCATAATATCAGTTATGTCCCCTTTGAAGAGCAAAATCTACCTTAGTGTAAGTCAGCATACAAAACATGTTCCATTTCCTCCTGAAGCTAACCCAGTACATCCAAAAGGACGGTTGGTGGACCTGGTGGCAGGGGTAGGAGGTGGAGTGGGTGGGTGTTGGCAGAGACATAGAATTGTCACTGAGAGTTGGTCATGATGATTAATTGCTATTAGGTGACTAATAGTAAAAGAAAGAGAGGAGAGATGTGAATTTTTGCCTATGGGAGGAGTAAACTGACCCCAGGGATTAGGCAATTAATTTTCTGTTAGGCGGGAGAGGAAGTCTGCATAGTGGTTTACAAATATGAGCTCTGGAGACCACACTCTCTGGAATGGTACCTCAATTTCACCACTACTGGCTCTGTGACCCTGGGCTAAGTATTTCATTTCCACAGTCATCAAATAGGAATAAATACAGGACATAATCACTCAGATGGGTAAATGACCTGACCTGTGTGAAGCTCTTGGAATGGTATAAGAAGTGGATAATGGAAAGAGAAAAAGCAGTGAGCTTCTAGTCATCGCCTCCGAATGGAAACAGAGAGAAGTGGGACATTTAGTGGGACGTCATCACTAAGCACCACTTTTGGTATGTTATGATAGATCAAGGTACAAGTCAACCACCACCCTCATTGCTTAAGTAACTGTCGCCTACTCCCAGCCCTGCCACAAGCTGCACACTTTTTGCAGTTAGACCACTGAAGAGGCAGTTTATTCCCTGTTAGAGTCACCCAGGGGGATCTCTCAGCACTAGGAAGTCCTTAGTGGTCTCAAGCTGAGAGCAGTATGTGGTTCTGAAAGGGGAAGCCCCCAGAAGCTGGGCATGGAGTAGAGGCAGTGCTCTGGCCTCCTTGTGTGCTGTTTCTCCTCTTCTCCATCCACTTTGCTTCCACCAAGACTGTTCCTGAGCCAAGGGAATGCAAGCTGGATTGGGTGTGGGCGTGGAAGGAATGGTCTGCTCTAATTTAACTTGTAAAGTTCATGAAGTTTCCTGTATTTTCTCCTTTTTGAAAATAGACTTCCTTCTGAAACACTGTTAGAGATGGCCCCACATAACTGGACTATCCAGGGGACATTCGGAGTGGGCCTCTCCCATTTTCCCCATCCCCTATCACCAACAGAGGCATGACTGCCCCTCCATTCTCCAGAAAGTTACACACACAAGGCAGCTCTGGCCTCATTATCCTCAAGCTCTCATGATGTCAACAGTGATATGATCTTGGGTCTTTAGGGCCAAGGAAAATAAATCTTAGACGACAGTCTGTGGGTCTAAACTCCAAGCCCCCTGTGAATAGTGAGAAGACAGGGACCTATTGATGTTACAGCACTCATTTCTTTCTTTTTGTTAAGATTTATTTTTATTTATGCATACAAGAACTGGGGTGTAAGCCAGAGATGTGGAGGGCAGGGTGTGAGAGGATTCACCAGAGACAGAGTGGGGAGCAGAACAGGCCGATTGACTGAAATACACTGCTGAGGGGAGCAGTGGGCAGGACAGGAGAGGTCTGCTGCGCCATGTGGGAAGCTCCCTGGCTGGGATTGAACTCGTGCCACAGTAGCTGGTGACAGTGCTGAGACTTAACCCCTATGCCACCAGGGAGGCCCTATAGCACTCTTTTCAATACTTGGGGGGCAACCTTTAATTTCCATCATCAGATTAATATATCCATCTGTGGAACTCAAGCTCAACAGAGTCAGAAATATGTTTCTCTATCCCATAAAAAAATGCTTAAAGACCACTGTTTTTAGCTCTCAGATATCTGAGAGGATGAGGGTTGATAAAAGGGAATAGTCACCAACAGAGTCCAAAATAAAATAGCTGTAATTTATTGGGCACCCGTGATAGCATTTTAGTAGCTTCTTTATCCACAGTAAAGAGATTACTGCATAATGTGATTTATGACCCAGTTTCTAGAGCCAGGCTGCCTGGATATAGATGTTGGCCCTGTTTGATCTTGAATGAGCTACTTGAGTTCTTTGTGCCTCAGCTTCCCCAAATGTAGTGGGTACTGTGGGTGGCACCTGGATCCCCCACCTCCCCAATTCTGGCAGAAGGAATATCTGCTACTAGAGCTCTTGTTCCAGAATTGTCCTCAGCATAAAGGGGCTGCCTCTACCAAAGTTTAGGAACAGTGCTGAGGGGAGCAGTGGGTGAGACAGGAGACGTCTGCTGTGTCATGTGGGAATCTCCCTGGCCGGGGATCAAACTCCTCATGCTGCAGTGGCTGCTGACAGCTTCATAGTGCTGAGACTTAAACCACTTAACCCATTGCACCACCAGGGAGGCCCCAAACTTGTGTTCTTAAGATAATGTCTTTTTTGTTCTTTTTCTTATTCTTTATCTCATCCAGTGATTGGTTAACTTGCGCTATAAAAGCCTAGTTCCTGGACAGCTCTGCAGGGCCAGAGCTATTCCAGGGAGCAGCAGTCTCTGCACTGCCTTCAGCTGCTCAGCCCAGCGTCCACTCCCTCTCACAGATGCTCTGCAAATACTCCTCAGTGAACACTTTGCAGACAGAGCTCGGAATCTCAGATTCCATTTCCCGAGGAACCTGACCTACATATGTAAAATAGTAAACATATAGTGGAGATTTCCTCTCCTGCTCCTCCTCCTCACACATCACCCTTCTTTCTTCTTCCTAATAAATATACATTAACATCGAGTCTGCACTGGCCTCTATAACATTTCTGGCAATTAACAGACGCTCCATGAATGTTGATTGCATGAATCAATAACCTGAAATAGTTCTAACTAGTGAGAATCACTTTCAAGAGAACCCTGTAAGATACTGGTCCCTCCTGTAAGATCCTGTGCTCCTCTGCCCTCCCGCTCACCTACCCAAGTCAGTTGTCATGAGCTGGGCAACACTAGTGAAGCATTCATTCTGCAACGTTAGATAAACATTCCTTCTTTCCTTCATTTATTTTTTTATAGAGGTCACATTGGTTGACAACATCACTGTATATGATTTAGAGGTATAGAATCACCCCCCACAGGTGTTAACACACCATATCCCCCACCAAGACACCCACAGTCTTCCACCATAGTCCATTGTGTTTGCCTCCACTTTGTGGCTAAACATTCTTATTCTTAACAACTTGTCCCTCAATGTTCTTAATTTCTTATCTTTTTTTGTTTCATCATTCCAACATATGTTCTCTTTTTAAAAAAGATTTATTTATGCATAAAAGAGCTGGGGCCAGAGGTGTGTGTGTGGGGGTGAGAGGATTCACCAGAGACGGAGTGGGGAGCAGAACAGGAGGAGGATCAGCTGATATGCACTGCTAAGGGGAACAGCGGGTGAGGCAGGAGAGACCTGCTGCGCCTTGTGGGTTGGCTCCCTGGCCGGGGATAGAAGTCATGCTGCAGTGGCTGCCAATAGCTTCATAGACTTAACCCACTTCGCCCCTTGTACCACAGGGAGGCCCCAAACTTGCATTCTTAAGATAATGTCTTTTTTGTTCTTTTTCTCATTCTTTTATCTCAGTTTCTTAAGTTGAAGACATATAGATGGTTGTCAAAAGAGTATATTACATATGAATAGAGGTATATTTGGCAAAGCCTTTTGCTACCTGTCCCAAATGCTACCACCCTTACCAGCATAGTCATATATATATATCCATCACATTACTCTCCATTTGCTGTTTTACTGTGGAAGAGTCTCCCACTGCAAGAACTGAATCACTTCGAAAGCAAGACCTAAGAAAAACCATCCAAGCCAAACACATCAAGTCAGCATTGGGCTTTGGATTACTTGGCTCATTCAATAAGAGCTGAAGTATCTCGTCCAGGAAAGTGTAGCATCTCCCTCTCTGGAATTATTATTTAAATAGAAGAAATTCTCATTTCCTGGGATAACTTAAGAGGGCTCAAGCTTAAAGGCAAGAAACAAACATGATGACTTAGAAAAGCTAAATTTCTGTAATTCAGGGTTTTTGTGAATTTTTTGAAGACACATGAATGTAAAAATTAAATATCCCTTAGCTACAGTTTTAAAAATTGTACTAATCATTAAAAAAATGTAAATTCAGCTCTCCCAGGTGGTAAATTTGTCAGTTAGCAACAAAAATGGAAGACAGCTCACAAACTTAGATCAGCAGCATTTCAGAAAAAATAAGATAAGATGTAAAAGAACAAACAGAATCGGGGGTGAACTGACAGAAAAGATAAATCACAGAGCAGTAACTCTGAAGTAAACCTTGACCAGGAAGATAGCCTTCGCTCTGCTTTTCAGGGGCAGCCAAAATAGCTGCGAAATGTAAATAATAGTAATTTTGTTTTACAATTCTTAAAGACCATTTGTTATTTTAATTTTTAAAGAAAGATTTATTTATGCATGCAATAACTGGGGTGTAGGCCAGAGGTGCAGGGGAGTGAGAGGATTCATCAGAAACAAAGTGGGGAGCAGAACAGGTGGATTGACTGAAGTACACTGCTAAGCGGAACAGTGGGCCAGACAGGAGAGGTCTGCTGTGCCATGTGGGAAGCTCCCTGGTTGGGCTGCTAATTGCTGCTAATAGCTTCATAGTACTGAGACTTAACCCTTTGAGCCACCAGGGAGGCCCATTTTGTTATTTTAATGCCACTATGTTAGTTTGCTATGGCTGACATAACTAGTACTGTAGACTGGCTGACTTAGCAGAATTCCTTCCTCACAGTTTTGGAGCCTGAAAGTACAAGATCAGGACACCAGCGCATTAGCTTTTCCTGAGGTCTCCTCATTTGACATATTGCCCTGTGCCCTCATATGGTAATCTCTCTCCCTCTGTATTTCCAGTGTCCTAATCTCTTCTTATAAGTACACCGGTAATATTGAATTAGGGTTCAAATTTATGGCCTCATTTCAACTTGATTATCTCTTTCCAGGCTCTATTTCCAAATACTGTCATTGTCTGAGGTACTGAGGGTTGTATGAATTTGGGATGGACACAATTTAATCCATAACAGCTATCATCTTCTCCCTGGACTGTTCTTTGTGTTCACATTTTATAAACATTTCATTGTATTGTCCTTAGAGAATAAATAGATCTTTGTCGGGTTTAGTGAGTTAATCCAAACCTGTCCTTGAGGTGCCCCGGGAGGCCACTCCAGTGAGTGAGCTCATGGCACCTCCTTCTCGGTGCCCTCCAGCACTGCTGTGTGGCATTTCCGCACCTTAGTTCCTGCCCATTTATTCCAATTGGCAATGCCCCTGGCATCTCCCTGCTGAAACACCGGAAGTGTGGAATCTTCATGAATCCTCCCTATTGATACAGATAATGGAGTGTCAATGTGAATTAAGATCAGTGGAGATTTGTGCACACAGTGGGCACCTTTACAAGGGCATATGTCTGTGAAATTACTTGGGAGCTGGGGGAAGAGGGAGGAATGTGATTGGCAAGCGTATGGTGTGGAGCAAACTTTTATTGATGAAAAAGATCCCACAGAAGCTCTGAGTAATGTGTTCTTTTCCCCAGTCCAATTTTCATACTCTGTGACTGGGAAAGGCAAGAGAAAGTCAGGACAAGCTTGACTCATGATGACTCTAGGTAACGCTTGCAAAGGAAGGCGTCACATGGCCTTCACATGCTGGGTGGAGATGGCCTCTCCCCAAAGAGGGAAAACTTGGCAGACACTCAGGGTTCAGTGCCTGATTAATTGCTGTGTTGATAGAACAGGGCAGCCTCCTCACCAGGCCCAGGCCCCAAGCCTGCTCTTACTAACTAAGGCAGCAGCTTGCTGAGGTCTGAACAGTGGAAGTGAAACCAGGGGAGAGGTTAGAGCTGCTGGGGGGAAGGGTGGTGAGGTCATTTCTATATCCATGTGTAGATGAATCCAAATTCTAGAGCCCTTAGGCAGTGAATATCAAAAGCAAACAAGTATTAGGGTAGCAATCTTTTGGTGGTAATTAAAACTGTGGCCCTACCCTCCCTGGAGCACCCCCTTCCGGCTGGAAAATTCCATCTGCCATAGGGACCACAAGGAGCTAACCCACTCCTGGTTTTCTACCATCTGCTCTTTTGCTGTCCCTTTACCCCTCCTGTCCCTTAGAAGAGAGCGTTTCTCGGTCATTTGTTTCCACTTCTCACCTCTTCCTTTTCTCTCTCCAGAATACTCATCCTTACCAGGAGGCTTCACTCCCTGGACCTCCAAAGCCCCACCTCTCTTGCGAGCCCAGGTCTGAATTTCCAAATGCAAGTTCCTCTAAGCAAGTGGTTCTCACCTTGGCTGCCCAGGTTGAATCAACTGAGAGAATTTTAAAAATCCTGAGACTTAGACCACACTCCCAGATCCATGAATAGAAATTCTGGGGCTGGAAATCAGGCATCAATACTTTTTGAAGTCATTTTGAATGCTTCCTACTGGAGATAGTTGTTTCTCTACTGACCTCCACAATGTTTTGTCTGAACTGGTCTTAGAAACCTCATACTTATTTTTTCTTAAGTCTGACTTGAGAACCACACTCTGGTTTCAAATCCTGGCCTTGACATTTTCCAACCATAAGATTAGGGATGCGTGTATGTTTGTTCATCTCTTTACACCTCAGTTTCCTCATCTATAATATAGGCAAGAGTATATAGTAATAGAAATTAGTTCATACAGTTATAACGAGACATTAAATACTTATATCATTGGCTGGTCTATCACAAGTGCCCAATAAAATCAGCTATCATAATTTTGAGTAGTCAGTTGGATTTTCATGTGATAAATTTATGTCTAATCCAGTGCTTCTAAAACTCTAGCATGTATAATGATAACCTGGAATTTGTTGAAAACATGTTCTGGGGCCCCACCTCCCAAAATTTTGACTCCATAGTCTGGGATGTTAGGGTTCTCTATCTCTGACAACTTTACATGTGCTGCTTGTGCTATTGGTCTGAGGACATAGCTGGGACTATTGCCGGCCTGACCCAGCCACCTGTGTGTCCACTCCTGCCTGCTCCGTCAGCCCGGGGTGTGGCAAGAGGCCACGTTTTTTGGAACTTTCCTAGACTTCAGGTTACAGGTGTTTTCTCAACAACCAACTCTATCCTCCATGAGCTAGTTCCCTAGGATCTGGAATCTTCCTGATGCAGACTCTCAACACAAAGCAACTGACCACCTCTTTGTACCAATCCAGACCTTTGAAGGAATAAGATGGAATCTTATGCAAATGTAACTCTAAGACAATCCCTACTCAGTATTGTTGTGATACCCCCAGGTCTTAAATTAGAAGCCAAGTAATTATGTGAAGCACTAAGAACAGGCACCTGATCTTTGCTTCCTTGAATTCTGGGCCCAGCTTTTCTTTTCCCTGGTTCAGGGCCCTCACCATATATGGGATGCACCAGAGTCCATGGCTCTCTCAATCCTTATGGGTTTAATTCACTCTCTCAAACTTTCTTCGTAAAGTCTTCTGACAGCCCCCTTTTGTCAAGGAGAGAACACTGGTTTCCCCCCCAAAATGAGCAAGACACTTCCCTGTGCTTCATTCACCCTTAGGAGAGCTCAGAGTTCCTTCATGGTATTCTTGACCCTGGTTCTGGTTTCCCTAACAAGATTGCAGCACTAGGTATTTTTCTTATTTTTTCTTCCTTGGAAGAGACCAAAACTTGTCCACCCATTATGTCTGGCTCTTCGCCCTTGTGCTGTTTATTTGGTTTCCCCCACCACCATTCTGCCGAGGTATCTATCTCATTACATTCTCCTTTTAAGCTGACTCTTTATTTTGTTTCCATTTTAGCTCAAGTCCATTACACTAAATACTGTACACATTATTATCCCCTAAACGACTTTATTCAATCAGTTTCAGCTAGCAAGGTCAGGGCTCAGTGGGCTGGAAGACTAACCCTTCAGTTGGTGCTCAACCAAAACAGCGAGCAGCCCCCTCCTTCTCAAATCAACACTGCTCCCAGAGGGATAGAGCTTTACGTCAGTGAGGAATGTATTAATTAAAGCAAATGAAAATGCCTTCATTTGTTGTAATGAATTTAGTTATTGCAGGCCATTTTCTATGGGGTCGCCTGCCTGGAAGATGCGCTGAAAAGAATTACAGGGAAACAAGACATAAAGTTCCTAACTGCCCTGAGAGACCTGCTTTTCGCCGCGTTGGCTTTCCCAATATCCACAGTAAGTACAGAGATGCGTGTGATGTGTGTGTGATATGGTGCACATGTCCATATGGGCGAGCACTTCTGGGGCTGGGGCTGTGTAGGAGCCCAGTTTGAAGCCAGAGTCACCTCATTTGCATCAATGTCCTGTTGGAGGATTACCACATTTCTCAGAGTCCTCAGAAAATAGGACACATTACTAACTAGATTTATCATTAGCTTTTGTAGCTTTGTGGATATTTGATACAAGATCCTTATTCTTTCTTAATCAACATACAGTACAGCTGAGATAACCTTGGTTCCAACAGGGTGACGGGATGAAGATTTCTCCCCTCTGCACATCTCTTTCTCTTGCTACAATAAGCATATGGCACTTCTGTAAATGGAAACCATAAAGCAAAGAAGGTGTGAGAACCTTCAGAGTTGGCACACGGAAAACACAATTGAGGGGAGGGGAGGGGGAAAGGGGAGGAGGAGAGAAGAGGGGAGGGAGGA
Source organism: Scalopus aquaticus (assembly GCA_004024925.1). Lineage (NCBI taxonomy): Eukaryota > Metazoa > Chordata > Mammalia > Eulipotyphla > Talpidae > Scalopus > Scalopus aquaticus. Next base: position 56,381 of record PVIJ01006851.1, read on the forward strand.
GGAGAGGAGAAGAGAGAGATTGAAATATATGCTGTGTAGTGCGCAGTGTAGTAACCCATTTGTTTTATTAAATGAATGGACACTGGGAAGAAGCAAGACAAATGCAAAGGGAGAGTAAGCTTGTTTGTTGATATTGTCCAATTTTTATGACATTGTTCATATTTTCATTCATTAGAATGGGAACAGATTGAGATCAATCACATCACCTGCCCAGCAGTACCTATCGTTCAAAATGACTAAATCCTTCTACCTGTCTTTGTTTCACCTATCATAGTACTGAGGCTTCAAACTTAAATGCAAAATGAAGCTCTCCAAACCCTAGAGAGTTCTCAGAAAAAGGAGAAACTTCTGGCATTCCAGTTTTATTTCCAGTTTTATTTTGGAGGACATCTCCTCCTCCAACCCCACAAATATTTCAAAAGCCAAGTTTTTTTTTTTTAATAGCAATAGCGTTTCTTATTTTTTTACAGTTTAGAAATTGAGCCTCTGAAATTTAAGAAGATTGGAAGATTTTTAGATTATTTTCTCATCAGTCCATTACTTTATTCCATAGAGGACAGATGCTTTGACAAGATAGTTAAGAGGCACAAGAGGATGGGGATCAATCCAAAGTTCTGAATGATGGAGAGAACCAGCTCTCAATTAGCTAGCTCATAAATTATCCTGTGGACTCGCCACTTCTCCCCTCCTTTCTGCTTCCTGTTGCTGTACCTATTTAGAGAGCAGCAACATCAGTGTAATACTCAAATCATTTCTTGTGGCTGCTTTCAACACTCCTGAGAGAAGTTTTCTAGAAAAGAGAGAAGTCATCAGTTAAAATGAAATGACTTAATGGTCTGTGAATCCTGTTTGTCCATAATCTCACTGCCTGACATGATGACAAATAATTGATCCCTAACTCTCCAGAAAACCCAGAGGGGGTGGGTATAGCAAGTCAACAATAGCATTGTTTTTCCTTCATTTAACATTTCTACATCTCTTTAATATATATGTAAAATATCTTTAAAACTAGTACCTAGTTTTATTATGTTAGTAGAAAACTTAATTGAAAGAAAACCTAATGATGCTATTTTTATGTTTGATTTCCAGTTCGTATTTTTGTGTTTCTGGAGTATCTTTCTCTACAATCGAGAACTTATTTACCCGAAGTCCTTAGATGATGTCTTTCCAGTATGGCTGACTCATGCAATCGTGAGTGAGGGGGCTATTTGGTGAATATAGAAAGCCAATTGCTTCTGCGTGGAGAACTCCAAAGTGCCTTATTCGTTTTTCCAAACTTCTCCTCAACTCCCAACCTCCTGTTTACTCCTCCCTCTTCACTCTGTCACTGTTTATTGAAAAAGCACAATGAGAATATGAAATGAACAAAAACTGATACTATAATTGGAATTACTTGGCAAGACTCTTTGCCAAGTTGATTATGAAGTCATTGAAAAGACACACAACCAATAAGGGCAAGCAACTCACAGGTAGCTTTAATCCTGAAAGAAATGACTTCAGCAAATAACGTGGAGTAAAACTCTGATCTCAGAATGGAATTAAGAAAGCTTTAAAAATCCACATCAACATCCAAAGACTATTCAGCTCAGAATCAGCTTCTTAGTTAACGTGCAATCAATACTTTTTATCACAAGTGATTTCTATTTCTTTTTTCTTTTTTTAAAGATTTATTTATTTATGCATACAATGCTGAGGTACAGGCCAGAGGCGTGGGGCGGCTAGAGGGTTCACCAGAGACAGAGTGGGGAGCAGAACAGGCAGATCGAGGAAATACACTGCTGAGGGGAGCAGCGGGCGAGGCAGGAGAGGTGCCGTGCCATGTGGGAATATCCCTGGCCAGGCGTCGAACTCGTGTCACGGCTGCCGACAGCTCCAACAGGGCAGTGATTAACTGCTGCGTCACCAGGGAGGCCCTGATTTCTATTTCTATGAATACATTCCCAATTGATGTGCTATCCGGGCATTTAATTTTGAAGGGCTAAATAGTAAACAGAACATGCTCTGAGGTATTCAAACCACTGGCCTATGAATGCCAGTAAAAGTGAACTGGACAAGCTGAGCTGGAGAAGGGGTCTGGGTCTTTGATAGAGGGTGGGAGTGGGGGTTGAGCTGGTGGCACAGTGTAGTGCCACCTTGGCCCCAGGTAGGTTCCCTATGATTCAGGCAGACGGGTAAAGGATGAGTCCTGGAGTCCTCAGTAGCTTGTTAGGATTTTATTGATCTTTCTGCAGTGAGGCAACCAGGTACAGGGCAGGCAAGGGGGGGCCGAGGGACCAGGAGGCTAGCAGGCCTCCTAGTCCCCAACAAATCTTCACTTTGGGGGCTCTCAGGTGTCATCTCCTAGCCTCTGCTTCTGCTGTTTCCCCGCTTTTTCTGCTGCTCTGTGACACCACCCTTATAGCCTCGGCCTCCAGGCCCAGGTGGGCCCCCTCATGCACACACATGCCACACCCCAGGCATTCCCAGGAGGCACATGTGCAAGACCACGGGTGTCCATCATTAAATCTAATGGCGGTAGGGCAGAAAAACCTGATGCCTCTTTGATTTACCCTACACACGGCACACATGAAATAAACCTTCAGAGTCCCAAATCAGTTTAACACCGATGTATTCCTAGGTTGGTCAAGAGTTCTTAAGCAGGTTTCAGAGTCTGTGAAGCAAATGACATTTTAAAATCAAGGAGAAATCACCAGGGATTAGCATATCAAGTCTCCTTAAATTCACAGATGTTCATCTATGGTCAGACTTTCCATTATCTTACAACTCACATGATCACCAGTTTTAGAAAGCATCTTGGCCCACTAACTCTGCCCCTCCTTCTACTCCACACCCCAGGCAAAAATGTACATTCACTTTAGATATGTGCTTAGTGAGATACTGATAATTGCCTAACTCAAATACCTAAGTTCTGATCTAATTTAGAGTTCAGGACCAAAAACTATATATTAGACAAGTCCTACCTCTAAGGGATTCCTCCTACCACATTCTCATCTTCCCAATTTCTCATGAACACTAGACACCTGTTTAGGGAATAGTCCTGCTTTTTTAAATGACACTTTACACTATGCAATGCATGTCCCCTAAACATCCGTATTTAGTTCAAACAACCTTCCTTAGAGAACAGCTATCATCCTGATTTTTACGAATTAAAAAATTATCTCAGGGAGGTTAAGTGATTTGTCTGGGGCCACTGAGTTCAAAAATGGAACAGTTAAGATTTAAATCTAAGGTGAACTCACTGTTGCAATAAATAAATAAATAAATAAATTTAAATAAATAAATAAATTTATTGCTACAATAAATACAGAACTTGTGGTTTGATCTGGTTTAATAATTCACCAGGCAATCAAAAGGATGTCACTTTGCTTGATTATCATAGCAAAGTGAGAAGTCTCACTTCTTAAAATATCCCAAATCGCCATCTGTATGCTGATAAGTCACAACTCAAGAAAAATGTCGTGATTTGAAACAACTGATTGAGCTAGAAGTCACTAAAGTAAAAAGGTACATTGTATTCATGAACGAATTAGCAAGGTAGATACTGTTGTGCAACCATCCTAAACCAAGTAGGTTCATCATCAGTCCTAGCAGACTCGTTTTATTAGTTGTTTTCATGATGTTCTTCACTGTATTCCACTGTAATCTGCCGTAATCTACCCCTCTCCGCTGCACTCCGCTGCCACACCACGCCACACTCTGTTCTCTGCTGCTGCCGCTTTATATGCTGCGTCTTGGCTCAAGTGTGCCCACTTACTCACGCCCTCATGCTTCTTCAGGTGCCCGCCATCAGGCATGCGTGTAGGCCTGCAGAAGTCTATCACTGAGGGGAGGGCAGCAGAAAAATCTGATAATTCTCTTGTTTAGCCTACACTGTAGAGATACTAAAATACCTAAAACTTCACGAGCTGGGGGTTTCTGTTAACCTTGCGTGTTGTTCTTTGGTCAATCAAGTAACCCGAATCTCTCCAAGAGGCTGGGGTCAAATGAGGTGGGACAATGGTAACAAATAGAGAAAAGGAGGCAGCCTGGGCCGGGTCAGGGGCAGATGCCATGTGTTTCTGCTTATTTAATTGGAGAAACTACTAACAGCAACTTCTAGGAAAAACGATGGCATTTGCAAAACCAGTATTGGGTGTTCCTAATGTAGGTACCCCCAAACTTGATTACTTCTGTTCTAAATCATGTCATGACTGCGTCTTATCCCGTTTTCAAATTGTTCCCCTTACTCTATGCTACTAAGGCCTTCTAATCTATTGCCTTAAGGAACTCTCTCTGCTGACATCTAAAATATCACTTTGAATACAGAAATGGCTACTGCAAGGTCAATTTGTTAACACTTTCCACATTCTGACAGTGTCCTTCAGTGATAACGCAAAGAAGCAAATACCAGGACTAAACCACTGCAGTAGCAGAGTGATGTTTGGACAGTGAGGCTGGACATTTTGTCCCCAAGAGCAGGGGCTGACCCTGCTCTTAAAGGGACTTGCTCCGTGTGCTGCTCATTTTTCTCTCCTACAATATAAAACTGATCGCTGTACATAGCCAGCATCATGCTTTTCTAAAAAGCTCTTTCAGTGCACCACAGCCCTTTATGTTTGTTGTTCTAGCCTTAGCTTTGTAGTATTTTCCTTGTGGTCATTTGTGATGCTGCCCAGGTTTCCTGAAAAGTATTTGTCAAATTAAGAGTCATTCTCTCCCCTTTGAAAGAGTGTGGCTCTAAAACATTCATGACTCATCGGGTCTGAGAGTCTTTCAGTCCAACCCTTCTAGCTCATTTGAGACCTGTCATTGCTGTAGGACCTTTCAAAGCTGACTATAGTATCTAGTGGGCAGTTTTCTTTTTAAAAAAAAAAATTATTTTGCATACAAGAACTGGGGTGCGGGTCAGAGGTGAGGGGGGCGAGAGGGTTCACCAGAGGCAGGGTGACCAGAGGCAGAGTGGGAAGCAGAACAGGCAGACTGACTGAAGTACACTGCTGAGGGGAGCAACAGGTGAGACAGGAGGGGTCTGCTGTGCCATGTGGGAATCTCCTTGGCCAGGTATCGAACTCGTGCTGCAGTGGCTGCAGATAGCTTCATAGTGCTGTGTTTAACCCATTGTACCACCAGGGAGGCCCTACTCTTGCTTGTATTTAAACCAAATAGTAACATCAGTGAAATATTTGCATAAACCAGAGATAGACTGACCTTTGCTAATGACCTAAGCGCTCCCATTTGGGCCAGGCTACTTATTTAGTGTAGATCAACCTGTTTATTGCTAAGCAGTTCTTCATGAAAGAAGGGTAAGAACAACAAAGAATCCTTTCAGGTTTTGCCAGGAAAACATTAACTCCTTGGGTCTTATCTAAGTGACTACTAAAGATAGAACCAGAGGAGACCGATTTAAATAGTCATAAATGGACTCAGTAACTGAAAAAGCTATCAGATTCTAACCTGAAGGGAGCTGAAGAGCTTATTTCTCTGGAAAGCAACCTAAATTGTTTAGGTTGCTCCAAAGGAGAGGTGATACAGAGCAAAGAAAGTCCTCAAAACCCCTCTACACTTAAAAATAATGAGAGATTATTGAGAATGTATGTTCAGATGCTTTATAAACTATCAAAGACTATGTAAATGTAAGCTATTATGTAAAACTCTCAATCCATGATCACAGTTTAAGAACTGAAAAGATTTTATTGATATTTACGGAAGTTTCAAAACTATATGGTCTTAGGCTGTGGACATTTCCTTGACTCTAGTGGTACCAAATATAGCTACTTTATTATTTAATGCAGTGTCAGTTATTCATTTGAAAAAAAAATAGTTCTTAAGTACCTACTATGTGTGTAACAGAGTGTGATTGATATTTGACAAGGGCTTTGACTTCTAGTACCCTTAATCAGGTTGAGTCTAGTGTACATAGACAGAGTTGAAATAAAAAATAACAGTTAATTACTAATACAAGACATTACATGGGTGTTGCCACGCAGAATTGTGCGATGACTGCCAGGTGAATGACATGAACGGAACAGCTTCTCTGCCCAGTGTCCTGGCTTGGCTGTGACCTACTGGCTGAGTCATAGCTGAACAGCCTGGAAGCCTTTTGAGTCTTCTACAGGCGCAGCTGGGGAGTCACAAGGGAGTGAGACTCTAAACCTTCCAATTTCTCCTTCAGCCATAGCATGCAAGATGTTGCGTATTACTAAGGTCAGACCCAATCTCAGATTCTCTCTCCCACTCATAAGCTTGGTGTGAAATCTGGGGGCCGCTAAGTAGAGGTGAGTCTGGATGAGAAAAGGTCAAGCCTGGCACCTCAGCCCCAAAGGACCACCCTTTCTGCTCCAGCATTGCAAACTCCTCCCCACCCCTTGCTGGCTTCTACCCTGCCCTTTTCAAGGCTGAGGAGCTAGAGCTACGATCTAGAGAGCTCTGGCTAGTTCAGTGGTTCCCAACCTTTAAGAAACTGAACTTTTTGTGAACCTGAGGCAATCTATGAACTCTTCCCTAAGGAAAATACAAATACCAATAAAATTTTATGATTTTAGTTTTACGGACTCTCAAAATTCCATTTATGGACTTCACAGTAAGATCTCCTGACATAATTGAACATACACTTGAAAAGAGGGCTAATGCTGAGTTTAAATCAAAAAGGCAAAATCAAGAACTATTCATTTTTTAAAAATGAAGTCATTATGTGCTTAGTGCTGTTTTCATCTCTGTGGAGTGACAAGAGAAACATGTGATATGGTTCCTAACCTCAAGAAGCTTAAATGATAGTTATCATCTATCTCATCATAAATATATGTATATTAATTCATATGTATATATACATATTCTAGCTAATATATTACATGTGTAACATATACTATACATGCATTATGTGCATATATATCACACGTGCATACATAATTATATACATATATTTAGGAAGACATTTGACTTTAAGATAAAGAAGTGCTAACAAACATTTATAGAGTGCCTAATATGTGCCAGGCCCTCTTCTAAGAGCTGAGTATGCACAAATAAACAAGATTATATAAAAAAAATTATCTTTGTGGAGCATCATTCTCCACATGCATTATTCTAGTGGAGAAGACAAGCGAAGAACCTGTAAACAATGAATGAATGAGCAATACAAATAGTGGAAATGCTAAAACTGAAACTAAAGCAGGGTAAGGGAACAGAGTGGTGTGTGAGGGTGTGTGTGCGTGTGTGTGTGTGTGTGTGTGTGTAAGCAGTAGGCCAGGGAATGCCTCTATGGTAAGCTGGATAAGGGGAGGGAGCAGCAACAGGAATTTCAGGCAGAAGTCCTCGCAGGCAAACAGAAGAGAAAGTGCCAGGTCCTGAGGGAAAACACTGGCATCTTTAGGAAATGGCAAGATGACCATGTGACTGGTTCAGACTGAATAAAGGAGGCAATGATAGGCCTGTAGTCAGAGTTGGAATTATGCCTCACATGATTTATAAGGAATTAGGATTTTATTCTGATCGTGATGGGGAAAGGCACTTTCTCAAGGAGGCCTTACCTATTCATAGGGCACTCTCTATGCTAAAATTATATAAAATTCAGGTAGCTCCCTAAGAGTGGAATTGCTGGATCATATGGCAGATCTACTTTTTTTTCGAAAATTATTTATTTTCTTTTATTGTTGTTCATTTTTGTGCAGTGTTGGGATTCTCCCCTAGAGTCTAGTCTCTGTGGCTTTCCCCCCACCGTCACACCTGTGATCCTTTGCCACAGCCCCTTGTGCTCTTACCTCCCCTGTTTTGTACGCTCTCCTACCCCCTCTATATTCCACATATAAGGGAAATCATCTGATATTTATCTTTTTCCTTCTGAGTTAATTTGCTTAGCATAATCGCTTCCAGCTCCATCCGTATTGTCACAAATGGCATGAAGGCATGAATTTATCTTTTCTGACAACTGAGTAATGTTCCACTATGTACACATACCACAACTTTCTTATACATTTGTCTATTTTGGGGCATTTAGTTTGTTTCCATATCTTAGCTATGATAGTGTTGCAGTAAACATGAGGAGTACAGGTTTCCTTTTGAATTAATGTTTTAGTATTCTTTGGTTAGATTATTTTTTTAAAGATTTATTTATTTATGCGTACAAGAACTAGGGTATAGGCCAGAGGTGTGGGGATGGTGAAAGTATTCACCAGAGACAGAATGGGGAGCAGAACAGGCAGACTGACTGAAATACACTGCTGAGGGGAGCAGCTGGTGAGGCAAGAGAGGTCTGCTGCGCCATGTGGGAAGCTCCCCGGCTGGGGATCAAACTCTTGCTGCAGTGGCTGCAGATAGCTTTCATAGTGCTGAGATTTAACCTTTTGTTCCACTAGGGATGCCCCTTTGGGTACTCCTAAGAAGGAGTAGAAGAGCTGAGTCATATGGTAGATTCATTTTTTAGTGTTTTGAGGAACCTCCATGCAGCTTTCCATAGTGGTTGGGCCAGTAGATCTATTTTTAATGTTTCAAGAAATCTCAATACTGTTTTCCATAGGAACTGGACCGGTCTACATTCCCACCAATAGTGTAATGTCAGAGGGTTTCTTTTTCCCCATATCCTCACCAATACTTGTTTCTGGTCTTTTTGACATGGATCATTCTCACAGGTGTGTGGAGGTATCTAACTGTGATTTTGCTTTGCATCTGCCTGATTGTAAATGATGACTTTCTTCTGTGTTTGGCTGTCATCTGTATGCCTTCTTTGGAGAAGTGCCTACTTAGCACTTGCCCATTTTTTGATTGGGTCATTGGTTTTCTTTCTTCTGAATTGTATGAGTTCTCTGTAATCTTGTATATCAGCCCCTTGTCAGATGTACAATGTGTGAATATTTTCTCCTATTCGGCAGGGTATCTTTTTGTTTTCATGATAGTTCCTTTCACTGTGTGGAAACTTTTTAGTCTGATGTACTCTCATTTGTTGAATTTTGCTTTTGTTTTGTTTCCCTCACATCTTTGAGATATGTCCTTATATATACACACACATATATATACAGACACATATATACACACACATATATATGTACTATATATAGAGTAAGCATATAGTTATATATAAAATATACTATATTGTGTTATACTATAATACTGCATTTCAAGAGCATCATATTCACTGCTGTGTAAAAAGCCATCTCTTTAAGAGTGGGCATAGTGAAAGTGATGGGAGAGGGGAGGAGTGAAGTCGAGTTAAGAGGGGTTTGCATACTGCAGTAGGAGATAGAGGCTTGAACTTTGGATATGATGGTGGAATCAATGTACTTGTGTTCAAGAGAGATACTGAAAATAGAACCAACAGATTTCATTGAATTGTGGCAAAAAGTGTAAAGGTAAGGTTTTCAGTTTAACACACATGGAAAGAATTGGGTAAAGATAGCAGGGGAAGTACAAGGATTAAGGAGAAAATTTAGTCTGTTTGTACATGTTTGAAAAGCCTATTAGACAACAAAGTTTAGATGCAAAATAAACAGCTGGACATATGAGCCTTGGGGATATTTGTGACTGGTTACATAAATTGGATTGCCTTCATCATAAAGATTATTATCATGGTTAAACAAGATCACTTAGAGATATATGGTTAGAGAAGATACCCCTGGACTAAGTTTTACAACATTCTAATGTTGAGTGGGAAGCAAAGCAGGAAGACCCAACAAAAAGAGATTGAATATGAGGTGGCGATGAGTTAGGAGGAAGTCCACTATAGTTTAGACTCCTGCAAGTCAAGTATAGAATGTTTCAAGTAAGAGGAAGTATTTATGTGGAAAACTGCTGACAGGTCAAATAAGATTACATTGTGATATGAGCCAAAATTTTCCACTGGATTTGGCAATTGTGAACTTTTTGTTCACTTATTTAGGAGTAGTTTGATGGAGTTAGATAGGTAGAACCTTGGTAATGTCTGTATTAACTTTCTAATGCTGCTGTAACAAATTAACACAAAATTAACTTAAACATTAATTAATGACTGAAAACCACACATATGTGTTATCTTACAGGGCTAGAACTCAGAAGTTCAAATTGGGTATCATGGGAGAAAATCAGAATCTGTTGAGTTGCATTCCTCCTGGAGGCTCTAGAGAAGAATCTGGTCTCTTGCCTTTGCATCTACAGTTTATAATCCAGAAGTATCTTAGACAATTTTCTACTGTAGAGTAGGTCCAAGTTAGAAAGAGAAAATTTGACCACTGACAATGACAGAAAATGATATTGGGAAGTAACTTGTCACGTGACTAAGGAGGGTAGAGATAAACTAGTGAATTGATGTTGGATGCTTCAGGCTGTGCCTCAGGAAAGATTCTTTTTCAAATCTCCTGAGCAAAAATGAAAATGGAATTAATTGCTGCATCCAAATATTTACTTGATTTTTTTTTTCAGGTTTAATCACTACAGTGTTATTTGTGGGTTGTTTCCTTTCATCTATTTATTTATTTGACATATATTTTACATCATTCTTCCTTTTTGTACAATGTATACTCTCTCTTCTCAGTATAGTCCCTGTAAAATTCCCACCACCAATCCATCCATGCACCATACCCATATTCCCTTGTGAGCCATCACTTTATTCATTCCTAATTCACTTCCCAAACTAAGGTGGGTTAGACTCTCCAACAGCATTCTCCTGGGACACGCTGAGAAGTTAAATGAATGCCAGAGTTCAGCAGTGAAATCAGAAGCTAAGGTGGAATTAGGAAGCAGAGTTAACTGAATAAGGACAATGAAGCCACACTGACTGCTTTTTTTTTTTTATCTCTTGAGAGCAGAAATCAGAATGGCAAAAATGTATCTTCTCTTCATAAAAAAATCCCAATTCAGAGAAGTTCCAGAGTGTGCTAAAGTGACTTGCCTTTGTAATTCCATTATCCAGTGGTTTTCTGTCATCAACAGACTGCTTTCAAAATAGAATACCAGTAAAAAATACACCCCAAATTTCAAAATCATGGTCATAGGTATTTAGTGATTAAAAAAGCATATATGTGTTTAAGCAGTTACTTGGAATTTGAATAATTGAACTTACTTGGTACCCTTGAGGGGTTGCTGGTGCTTCCCCCTCTTATGGGATATAATTATTCCTCACTTCCATGGCAACGGTGTATAATACTACCAATGGGAAGAATGACTGTGCTGGAGAATAACCAGGATCGAGGAACTTGTAACAGAAGATCCTAACCTCATTTGAGATGCCAAGAGAAAGAAAGGAAACCTAACTGAGTAGGAAATGCTAAAATCCCATGATCTTCAAATAGAAGTGAAAATGCCCCCAAAGTAGTCTGGCAGGTGAGAAAGCCTTCTGTGGTAGATTTCAAAGGTTACTTCTTTTTTGATTAGAAAACAAGTGCAGAAAGCCCACATCATGCTTCGGGTTTCATCCTCTTCTTATCATCTTCATACATTCACTGATTTTGTCCGTTTTCTCTAAAATTTTACACTATAGGGAAGCTAAAGTGGGAACAAAAAAGAGCTCTTTCTCTAGGGAGCTCATGTTTGTGAGGCCATGATACAGAGGAGTGACTACCAGACATTGTAAAGGGTTTGTGAAAATTGCGGGACCTATTTTTATGCTCAGTGATTCTACATTTAGTGCCTAGTGTATGCTTGCAATCTTTTAAAGGATTGCTATCCAAAAGTGCCCCAGATGCTGTGAGAGAACAGTTCCACCAGCACAAAAATATAGATACATGCTGGCTCACACTCTAGCCACTCAAAAAATCAGCTACCTAATTATGAATATCTAAAAACAGAATGAAAACCTATCAGACCTGATGTTCCAGGGCAAAAGGGCAAGGCCATTGCTTGAAAACATTGTTTTATCTATTATTATACATGATTCTAACAGACAATAATATGATGCTATTTCCCTTTTTTACCCATTTCATCCATGACAGCAAATATTCCTTTACAGCAATGGTAAGCAGAGATACTAAAATACTTAACCTATCAAATAGTATTGAATAAGCTTTTTGTCTCCAATCAGCCTAGGGAGTTGAGTTTGAAGCTTATATGTGGGAACATTTTAATTAATATTCATATTTTTACTGCCATATTTTTAAATATTTTGCTAAGTTAGTACCAGCCAGTAGTATTAAACTATCATTATGATCACAGAAATTGTAAGTTTGGCCAAAAAAGTTGCTTAAGAAATATTTGTTAAATGATCTTTAACAAGTAACTGGAATATGAACTGTGTGTCAAATAAAAATAAAAATGGCCTCTTTTGAGGTGATGAACTTTAGCACATGGTGTGGGTTATCCAAGACATCTCTAGGTATGGATCATCAGGAAATAGAGCATTTGGTAAATTGCCTTACAAGTGTCCTCACAAGGGATAAATTATTAGGAAAAAAGGTACTAGGGTTTGATTCCAAAGGTCATATTGGGGTGAATAGAAACAGAATTTCTAAACTCTAACTTGCAAAAGTGATTGATTTCAAATATTTTCTCTTGTTTGTTTTTGACTTCATGAAAAGAATTGACAAGTAGCCGAAAACCTCCATTTTGGCCCCATTTCTGCCAGTCTTACTGTGTGATTTTGGAAAAGTTAATAGATTTCTTAGGCTATTAGATTTCTCAAAATAGGTGTGTTTGCCATTCTGATTATCAATGATGTTAGTAATAGCAAATAAAACAATATGTGTGCAACATACAGTGCTATCAGTGATAGTGACTTGTGCCCAATTGTTGACAACTGGAAATCACCATCATTCCTTCTCCACTCCCTGCACTGCAGGGGATAAGCCTGGAACCACAAACAATTCCTAGAATCCCTGTCTCCATTTGGTTCCAGTTGACTGATAACCAATGAGAGAGTTATTCTCATGAGACATGGAAGAGAAGATACCTGTATTCCCTAGTGGCAGGTAAAAATACATGTGTGGGAAGATTATAGACATTAGGTTAGCAGCAGCTTCTGGGCCAGCACCTAGGAGTCACACACTTGGTATTATAAGCAACTGAGGTCAATGGTGACAGCTTCTGGAACTTTTGGGATTTACCACATCTCCTTAGTCAGTTTCCTCAAATCACCCCCTCTAGCAGAAGTATCCCTGACCTTTCCAAGGGCAGGCCTTCCTGGAGACCTAAATCTCAAAAATCTTCCTTTTGAGAATTTTCCATGGCTTTCTTTTTTCCTGACGGAATACTGACTGACACTAACCATAAAGTTCTAGCTTCCTCCCAAATCCTGCCCATAACCTGCGGTATAAAATATCCATCCAAAGGAAACGGAGTCCTGAGTGACCTGTTTCAGGCTATAAAGTAGAACTGTAACCTAAATGCACAAAAGTAGATGAGTGGATCAAGAAGATATGCTTGTTGGTGTAGATACACAATGGAATACTACTCAGCAACCAAAAAAGATAAACTCATATGTCATTTGTGGCAACATGGATGAAAGGGATTATTCTAAGTGAAATAAGTTCGAAAGAGATAATAAGTACCAGATTGTATTACTAATACATGGAATACAGAGAAAACAAATCAAAGGTCAGATAAAGACAAACTTAAAAACTAATCCCTGAAAGCTAACTACAGAACTGAAGCATCCATAGAGGGGAGGATGTGCGGAGGGGTAAGAACAAGGAGGGAAGAAAGCACATTGGACTATGGGTGATTTGGTGGTGGGTGTACCATGGTAGCAATACCTGATGTGGGGATCCTAATATCACTTCAATTAGAAAGAAAGGAAGGAAGAAAGGAGGAAAGGAGGGAGGGAGGAAGGGGGGAACAAGGGAGGAAGGGAGGCAGCCTGAAACAAACAAATAAGCAAGCAAATAAACAATTATAAAACATCTGAAATGTTGTATAAAACATTTAAACATATATTTTTTTATGTATATATCTTTTTATTTATATCTTTTACATCACTGTATATTCCCTGTAAAATTCCCACCACCAGTTCACCCATGATCCATCACCATAGTCCCTTGTGCTCTTCTCTCCCCTGTTTTGATCCCTTTTCCTCCCTCTCCTTGCAGAATTTCTCTTACTTATGGTTGCCTGCTGGTTTTGTTTTATTATTGTTGTTGTTGTTTTCCTGATCCCTTATTTGGTTCCCCTATATTCCCCTATAAGTGAAACCATTCAATATTTTTCTTTGTCCTTCTAACTTATTTCACTGCGCGTGATCCCTTCTAGCTCCATCCATGTTGTTGCTAATGGCATGAACTTAGTTTTTTTGATTGCTGAATAGTATTCCATTGTGTATATATACCACATCTTCTTGATCCATTTATCTATTTGGGGGGCATCTGGGTTGTTTCCAAATCTTACCTGTTATAAATAGTGCTGCAATAGCATAGGGGTGCAGATATCTTTTTGAATTAATGTTTTATGCCCTTTGGGTAGATTCCTAGGGGTGGAATTGCTGGGTCATATGGTAGCTCCATTTTTTAGTAGTTTGAGGACCCTCCACAGTTTTCCATAGTGGTTGGACCAGTTAACATTCCCACCAGCACTGTAGGAGAGTTCCTTTTTCTCCACATCCTTACCAACATTTGTTGTTGCCTGTTTTTTTAATGTGTGCCATTCTCACTGGTGTAAGGTGGTATCTCACTGTGATTTTGATTTGCATTTCCCTGATTATAAGTGATGTTGAACATTTTTTCATATACCTGTTGGCCATTTGCATTTCCTCTTTGGAGAAGTGACTTTTTAGCTCTTCTGCCCATTTTTTGACTGGATTATTTACTTTGTTTTTGTTGGGTCATGTGAGTTCTTTGTAGATTCTTGTCATCAGTCCCTTATCAATTGTATTCTGTGCAGAAGGTTTCTCCCAGTGGGGTGTCTCTTTGTTTTGCTTAGTGTCTCTTTGCTGTACAGAAGCTTTTTAGTTTGATGTAATCCCAGTTGTTTATCTTTTCCTTCAATTTCTTTGCTTTGGGGAATGTCTTTTTTTTTTTTTTAAAGATTTATTTAATTACGCATACAAGCTGGAGTGCAGGCCAGAAGTGTGGGGCTGTGAGAGGGTTCACCAGAGACAGAATAGAGAGTAGAGCAGGCAGATCAACTGAAATACACTTGCGAGGGGAGCTGTGGGCGAGGCAGGAGAGGTCTGCTGTGCTATGTGGGAATCTCCCTGGCCAGGCATCAAACTTGCGCCACAGCTGCTGACAGCTCCACAGCGCTGCACTTAACCCGCTGCACCACTAGGGAATCCCGGGAATGTGTCTTTAAAGATGTTATTAAGATGTTTGTCATATAGTGTTTTGCCTATATTTTCTTCTATGTATTTAATAGTTTCAGGTCTTACATTCATTTCTTTTATCGATTTTGAGCTGGTTTTTTGGTGCATGGTATGAGTTAGTATTCTAGCTTCACTTTTTTGCAATTCATTTTCCCAGCACCATTTATTGAACAAACTGTCCTTGTTCCATTGCATATTCTTTTGTCCTTTGTGAAAGATTACTTGCCCATAAATATATGGGTTTATTTCTGGATTTTCTATTCTATTCCATTGGTCTGTGTGTCTGTTTTTGTTCCAGTACCATCCTGTTTTATTTATTATGGCTTTGTAGTATAGTTTGAAATCAAGGAGTATGATAACTCCCTAGCCAGGAGAGCTTTGGCTATTCAAGGGTTTTTTTTTTTTTTTTTTTTTTGTAGTTCCATCTGAATTTCATCAATATTTGTTCTATTTCTTTGAAGAATGTTGTTGAGATTTTTATCAGAATAGTGTGGAATCTGTAAATTACTTTTGGTAGGTTGGCCATATTGATAATGTTAATTCTTCTAATCCATGAGCAAGGAATGTCTTTCCATTTCTTTGTGTCTTCTATTTTTTTTAACAGTGTCTTATAGTTTTCTTTGTATATGTCCTTCCCCTTTTTTGTTAGATTTACTCCTAAATATTTGATTTTTTTGTCTCCATTATGAAAGGGATGATTTCTTAATTTCTTCTTCAGATTGACCGTTTGCATATAGGAAGGCTATTGATTTTTGTGTATTGATTCTGTATCCTGCTACTTTACTAAACTGGTCTATAATTTTGATTATTTTTTATGGCATTTTGAGGGTTTTCTATAAACACATATCTTTAAATTCTTGATATTTTAAAATATTTGATGTACTGAAAAGAACCTGATGGAAATTCCCAAAAAATAAAATAAAACAGAAGAGGAACTAACAAAGATAGTAAGGCACGGGCAGTTTTTGGAGAAATAATCACTGATTATTTCTTGGAACTTAAGAAAAAATAATCCTCAGATTTAGAGAAGTACAGCAAAAATGCCACAAAGGACAGAGGACAGACATCTGGAAAACTGTGTGACACTACAGACACCTTAGACAAAAAGAAGTTCCTAGAAGCAGTCATTAATAAAGTGGATTTCCTAAAAAGAAACTACTGTTGACTGATAACAGATTTCTCAAAAACAACAAAGAAGCAAGGAGACAGTAGAACAATGATTTTAAAGTTTTGAAGAAAAAAAAAATCTGTCAATGTATTTACTCACTGGAAGTATTTTCTTAAACAGGGCAAAAAACACTTTCACACACACTAAAACAGACTTTACCACCCACGACTGTCAGTAAGGAAATCCTAAAGGACATACTTCAGGAGGAAGAAAAGGAGCTCTGAGATACAGAAAGCTATGGCAAGCAATTTGTCTGCCTTATGGTAATTTTTTTAAAAGAGTGAATTAAAATACTGGATGAGAATGGAGTGTAAGGGGCAATTGGATCAAGGAACTGTAAGGTCCCCTTGGATTGGTGTTGCAAAGGGGCTAGAGATGATCACTTTTATTAATTGTTCTCAAATTAAATCAGCTCTTATAAGGTCTAACATAGACACCAAAATAATAGAAATAGACAGAGTAACTTCCATAGCAGTAGAAGAGAAAAATAAAAACAACTGTTGAGAAATGGAATCTGTGGTCAGGGGCTATTCTAAGGAGCAGAGACCAGCATGGAAATTGTACCTGGTGCTGGATAGAGTCAAACCCACACTTAACTGGGAAATGTCCCATGTGAATATGGTGGAAAGGTCTTTTGTGCAAGCTAAATTGCTTCCCCCTTGGAAGAATTTCTACTGTTCTTGAAGGCACAGATCTCTAAATGATACAACTAATATCCAATTGAGTTATTTCAAATAATTGTGTAGTCAGACATGGGGGAGGATAGTGAAATATTGGAAGGTCAGTATACATTTGAGAGGAAATTGCAGTTTCTAAACTACTCATTTTAAAGAGGTAGCATAAGTAAAGAAGGAGAGCTAATGATTAAGTAATCCATTTTGTTCATCCCTTTATTAGGGGCAAGAACCCTGTTCCCTAAGGCTTCTTCCACAGGCTGCTATTTAATAACACTAAATTGTGATTATGGATGAATTTGGTGAAATGTTCTCCTTTCTAATCCTTACTGTCCCTGGAGGGGAGGCCTTAGAGTTTCCTGGCAATTAAGGCTTGTGATGCTAACGTGATCTCTCAAGGAGATCGAGTTGCCTGCCTTCCTTGCTCAGGGTGTACAAACTAAACCCAAGTTTGCATTTCTTTCTATTCCCATGCCTGCTATTTGTTTAGTTTGAATATAATTACAAAGTCAAGGGTGGGTTTTATTGTCCCCAGGATGCTTGATTTACTTCCTCATTGAGGCCAACCTGGGAATGCCTCACACACACCTAGAGGACAGCCTCAGCCCAATCCCCAGGGAGAGCGAGAAATGCAAGTCCTATTTGTAACCAGGGTTTCCATGAGAGATTTAACCAGGAAGTAAATTTTTTTGTCTTCCCCAAAGCTGCCTAATGCCTCAAGGCGAAGACTTTGCCAACAGAGTTACTGCTTTTTCTTTTTTCCTCCAATTTCCCTGTTCCTTCTATTGCTGCAAATTAGATTGGGCCATCTTTAGCTTAAGTCACTGGGATGTAGCCTGCTGCTTGACCATCTTTCTGATGCCTGTTCTCTAGTATCCAGTCTTTCCATCTACGAGAAGATGAGAGACGGAAAAGAACGAGCATTTTTCTAGACCTAAAACAGTGGTGAACCTAAAATTATAATCATTTTCCTCATTCCACCCTGATTTTTGGGAATGGGGTTGGCTAATTGAGAGTGCCCTTCAGACACCAGTACTCACATCTCACAGAAAAGAAGCAGGTGTGCCTCTCTGAAAGGAGCGTGCCTGAGAGCTTTGCCCCAGACCCACACCTATTATGTATACTTATCTTTTTAAGATTTATTTATTTATGCATACTAGAACTGGGGTGTAGGCCAGAGGTGTAGGGTGGTGAGAGGATTAACCAGAGACAGAGTGGGGAGGAGAACAAGCAGATCTACTGAAATACACTGCTGAGGGGAGCAGTGGGCATGGCAGGAGAGTCTGCTGCACCATGTGGGAAGCTCCCTGGCTAGGGATCAAACTCGTGCTACAGTGACTGTGGATAGCTTCATGGTGCTGAGCCTGTTGCTCCACCAGGGAGGCCCTATTACCTATACTTATTGCGCTCATTCCTCTTACCATCTCCACACTGCCAAACCCAGAGCTCCTGTGTGTGCCCCCAGCTTACTCTCTTCTCAGCAGTATTCAGTCCTATGGATTCCTCCCTCCTTGAAATGTGCCCTTTTATTTTTTTTGTCAATACCACATTAACTCACTTTACTTTTACCTCCGTCTGCTTGCGTCCACTCCCCGCCCAGCAGATGATGCTGTTCTTCCAGGCTGGTGCTAGGCCTTCTTCTTCTTCTTTTCTTTTTTTTTTTTTTTTTTGCCAGAACTCTTTCCCCAAGTAACCATATCTACTCTGGGGCTCTGATTCCTTCCATAGGCTGAGTCTCTAATCCAGCTCTCCCTTGAGTGCCAGATTTACATCTCTAACCCCGGTATGACTTTGCTTTAACAGAACTATGGGCACATCACAGGCATCTCTGAGTGAACATATCCACAGGTGGGAAAAAGATGCTCTCCACTGCCCGACCTCTCCTGGGCTCCTCCATCCCAGGAAATGGAACCGCCATCCTCCCAATTACTCAAGTCAGAAAATAGCATTGACCTTGCCACCTCTCTTCAACCCAACACCCTCCTATCTAATCCACTAGTTAATCTTGTCCAGTCTACCTCCAAATCATGTAGGAAATCTATGTCCTTTCTGGCACCACACCCAATATCTTGATGTCCACCTGCATGTATCCAAACCAGGTGACACCTCCAAACTGATCTTCCTGCTTCCATTCTCTACCTTCTCCATACAGCAGCAAAATAGATAGAATAGTAGTGCCCCCCTTCCTACTACTTAGCAGTGACTTTGCAATGCACTCAGCTTGTACTCTTTCCTTTCACTAGTGGACCTGATAAGTCAGGTCCCTCTCTGGTGTTCTGGACTCAGGTTTAATCTCTCTCCCCTCCCCCAGTTCTGGCCTCTGTTTTGTTCCTGCAAAAAGGACCTTTGCACATGCTGCCCCCCTAGCCTAGATTGTTCTCCATCTGTTTTTGCATAATTGTCTCTTATCCTTCAGGCTTCAGCTTAAACATGACCCCATCAGAATGGCCTTTTCTGACTACCTTAATTAAAGCGTGTCCCTCTATTTTTCTTCCTGAGCATAGATTCCTCTTTGTTTTCTTCATATAATAATTAGTATCTGTAGTTGTTTTTCTTATCTGTAGAAAACTTGCAAATTAGACTGTAAGGACTTCAAGCACAGGAACCACAATTGTTTGCCATTTAATCCCCAACACCTCATGTAACACCTGGCATGTGGTAGGAGCTTAATGAACATTGTTGGATGAATGGAATAAATGAGTAAATCTCTTACTCTGATAACTTCTTTGTGTCCTTGGCTGAATCCAGAGTCCTTCCTTAAGAACAGATATGCTATGGTTTGAGGGGCAGAAGAAAACTCTGTCTTCAGAGACTGTGACTAGCACTATATGCTTTGAAATTTTTAGGTGTTCTTTGTAAAGAAAGGTATAAGCAAAGAAAATTCTAGAATGATTACTGGTAACTTAAAATATTTGTGGGGTTTGGGTCTCCCTGGTGGTGCAATAGGTTAAATGCAGCGCTGTGGAGCTGTTGAGCAGCTGCAGAGCAAGTTGAATGCCCAGCCAGGGAGATTACATGGTGCAGCAGACCAATCCTGCCTCGCCTGCTGCTCCCCTCAGCAGTGTATTTCGGTCAGTCTGCCTGTTCGGATCCCCACTCTGTCTCTGGTGAACACTCTCACCGCCTGCATCTCTGGCCTACACCCCAGCTTGTATGCAAAAATAAATAAATCTTAAAAAAAAAAAAAGAAAACCAGAATCCCTTTGGAAAAAAAAAATCTGTGGGGCTTTAGATTTTTATATCTGAAAGATGTATTAGTAGCTCAATTATGTTCAAAGACAGGCACAGTGTCACAATTATATATTTTGTTAAGTGAGAGATGATGTTTGTTCTGATTAAGACTGTGGCTCAAAGAGGGATGCACTGTGGCTGAATCATTTTCAGCCTTATACTTTCCTCCTGTTACCACCATTCTCAGCTGTTGTTTAGGCAACTGAGTATTCATGTTATCCAAGAGCATTCAAAAAAGGCATTGAATCAGAGAAGAAAAATGTAAAATGTTGAAATTAAGAAGAAGAAAGAACACATGTCCACAGAGACTAGGTCGTCAAATGAAAAAGAGGACAAAGGTGGGGGAAACCAGTCCCTCTATTGCTATGAAAATGAATAATCAATTTCTCCCCTCCTCTTTATTGCTCTGTTAGCACTGACCTTGGGAGATGTATTTGTTAACATCCAAACTAGGGTAGCTACTGATTGGCAAAAGGTCTAGGAACAGAGTGCATTAGTGCGTGTCAATCCTTCAATGTGGAATCCACCAATAGAAATTACTCAAGTTCTTTGGTCACTGCTGTGGTTTTAACAGCTCAGTAGTAATCAACTCTTCTCACTTGGAAGACTGAATAAAATAATACACCTCATAAAGGCAAGGGAAAATTCAACATTTTATTTCCCTTAATAGAAAGGGATTTTACCAGTGGAAATTCAGATTTCAAGCCACACCAAATCAAAAACCTATGCTTTATTATTATTATTTTTTTTTTTTACAGTTTGGAAATGAAACAGCACATAATCATTCCAGAAGGCAGCCCAGAGCGCTTTCCTAGCATAGATTGGTTGGGAATACAAGTTTGCAGGTTTTTGGTGTCTCTCTCCAAAAACATCTAGGGATTCATAAAAGCTACATTTTACTCTTCTGGGGTGAGAGGAATTTTATGACCTTTTGGGAAATTTTGCTTTATTTTTACAAAGAAGACCACAAAAAGGAAGTGAGTCAAATTTCTAGGGAGGATTGTCTCACTGCCCCAGGCTTGCTTTCCTGGGAGAGTATAATGGATTCTGAACAAACAGATTTGTCTTGCATGCAGGTTCTCAAACTAAAGTTTTATTTACAAACTTGTGCAGATTTCCACCTGAAACAGTATGCAAAGGCCTGGGGAATGACATGGTTTGCGTGTCCTCACCCGTGTGCTCTTAAGTATAAGAAACAACTCAGAATTAGAGTGCAACAATGGGGTTTATTAACAAAGGAGAAATTGGGAAAAAAGAGTTTCTGCTGGCTGCCTGCCCTTCCCCAGATAGTGTCTGCAGTGTCCAGTAGTTCAAAACAAAGTTTCCTCATGCAAGGTGGCACTGTTCCTTTGAAGAGAGCCCAGAGGTGGTGGCACACGTGTAACCGGTGGACCAGTATCCAAATCACGGTGGCAGCTGGAGATGATCGCATGTGGTGCTACTGAGGTGGCACCACAGCAGCCAGCAACACCTACCTGGGAGCCTGGCTGGGCAGTGCTAGATGCCAGACCGGACAGCCCTGGAGGTAACAGCATCAGGACATGGTACTGGAGGACCAGAACAGTGGGCAGTTATTAGAGATGGCCAAACAGGCCATCAGTGCTGGTCAGCACTGGTCAGGTGGCAGAAGTACCAGAGGGACAGTGTTACAGGTCTTAGAGATGCTGGTCATAAGCCTACAGCAGATGGCTCTTTTAAAGAAACCAGACATAGGCCACTGGGGCCAGTTAGCAGGTTCTGTCAGGGTCAGGGCCAGAGGCTGGAGCAGACTGCAGTTTGAAGCGGAGATCGGATGCAAAGTTCTCAGAAGTACCGAGATCTACTGCTTTTCAGAGGCCTGCAGAGGTCTGAAGGTGTTGGAGGTCTGTGGTCTAAGTCCAGATGATCCTGTCTGAACCCCTCTGAAACCTCAGCTTATATCCCCAATGGGGTACCTGCCTTTAAGCCTGACAGCCCCATCTACATTTCCGGCTGTTTGATTGGTGCTAGTTGAGCTTGAATCTGATTGGTCCATTTATAATTCCTGAATGGTCTCAAAAGCCTTGAATGGCACTGGTGGGAGCTTGAACCTGATTGGTCCACTTTAAATTCCAGCATGATATTCAAAGTGAAATTCCAGCTAGTCCATCCAAACCTAACCTACTCTGAGGTCAGAAGGTTTCGTAAAGGTGGTGAGCCCTGCAGTGGAGCTAGGCTGTGAGCGTACCTGGCTGCTAAGGCAGGCTTCAGCAGAGCCTGATGTTCACCTGAGCAGTGGGAGCACAGAACTGTCGTGGCACGGGCACTACTGCAGCTACAGGAACCCCAGGGTCTGCCCCGCAGGCCACACGCTGAGCCCGGGTTCAGGCACTCCAGCCATCAGTCAGTCTCTCTCTCTCTCTCTCTCTCTCTCTCTCTCTCTCTCTCTCTCTCTCTCTCTCTCTCTCTCTCTCTTTCTTTCTCTTGAACTAGGGCTGGCCTTCAAACCTGGCAGCTAAGGTAGGCCTCATCAAAGCCAGTTTGGTCTAAGGCATTATGGGACTCCTATTACACAGCCTCCCCTTGGGCTTTGACAATGGCAGTGGCATCCATAGAGACATCTCTTTTGCTAAACTTCTTCCCAGTGCTTAGGGGTTTCAAGGTCCAACTCTAAGAATTCTGTAGGCAGAATTCTAAGAATTCTAAGAATTCTGAGGTTGAAATCCAAAGATGCAGAGGATGACACAAAGGTTGTAGGGTTCACTCATTAAAGAAGAATAAGCAACTTGAGAAGGAGCCAGCTCCCAGGTGTCCACCGTAGCCTTCTCTTCTCTAAAACCAGTAGAGTTGTTGCTCTTGTCTTAACACTGTTCCTCAACTTTTGATCACAGCTTTCTTAAAATATTCTTTTTCCTTATTTTACCTTACCACCAGACTTTTTATCTAATTTTTGTCAACTACAAGATGTTTTTCCTTTGTCCATAGATTAAATTAAGGATTCTCAACTGGGGTTGATTTAGCCCTCCGGGGGATACTTGGTAATGTCTGGAGATTTGGACTGTCGCATCTGAGTGGGGGATAAGAGTGTCCTTGGCATGTAGTGAGCGGAAACTAAAGGTGCTGTTAAACATGCACAATATGTAGGCAACACTCCATAGCAACAACAACAACAAAATAGCCATTCTATAGCATCACAAATGTGGGAGGTTAAGACACCCTGGCTTACCTATTGCACTTCCATGTTTACTCCTAGATTCTCTCTAGGAGTAAAGTTATATCTAGCTCAGATGGCTCTGAAATCTATATCTCTAGCCAAATTTCTTTTCTGAGTATCAAACTCATACAGCTACTACCCTATTGGACATCTTCTATTGAATATAATACAGATAGGCCCTCTGGGTTGTTTTCTTTGTTTGTTTGTTTTTATCTTAACAAGAAAAAAAGGTCATAATTCAAATGATTTTTTTGTGATATATGGTTATCATTTGTAATAAAAGAGAATTCATACACTTTCATTTTAAAATAACATTTTAGTGACACTCGATGAGATAATAAGACAAGGCTTGGGATGCCACATAAACAGTTGAAGAGAAACTCTTGAGTCTTTTGGGTCAGAAAAAGTTTTAACTATTAAGCCTTACAAAAGAGAAGCAGGTCTTTGCATTAATTAAGGACTTCTCTTTTTTCACTTTGAATGGAAGGACTCAATCCAGTGTTACCTACTCCAGAGTATTTACTACATAATGCTTTAGAAGAGTATTCCTACTTTGACACTAGAGGGTTACAATAAATATAAGCTGACATTCATTTATACTTCTTTAGTTCAACAATCATATATAACATGCCTTTTAATTGCCTTAAAGAACTGAAATAACTGCCTCTTGAGATATTTCATGGATATCAAATGAGGGCATTTCCCAAGCAAATATGTCTCCTTTTACCTCTCAGTCCCACTTTGACCTCTCAGTCCCACTACTGCTAAATTCCCCAAAGTGAATTCATGTGCCCCTCCCACAAACAAACTCAAAACCAACCCATTACTTGTATTTGGGAAAATCACCAGTGAGCAACTGCCATTTTTCAATAGTTGGTGAGTCCCTTTAGGAATACCCTGATGGGTCAGCAAGGGAAAGCCAGAGGCAGCAAAGAGAACACGTGGAAAATGATCCATCATGGGGTCAGTCACATGGGGAGTTTGGAACTCTGCCCTGAAGCTCGTGCTTACAGGGTGCTTTTCCAAATCACTGTTGTCTCCCAGGGAAACTGGCTGATTTCATTGACATCATGACAAGATATCTTAGAGGAAGGGATGGTGCCCTGAGAGATGCAGGTTCTAAAGCAAAAGAGATCACAATGTTTCAGAAAATATTTCTTTCTTGAAAAGAACAATCTCCTTCCTCCAACTCAGAGCAGCTTTCTAGAGAGCTGCCCATCTGTCTGTCTGAAAAACAAGCCACCATGTATGCCATGTGGAGCCCGGCACAAAAGCACACGGGGAGGGTGGGTTACAGCTTGATGAAGGGGAGGGGTACGGAGAAGATATCGGACAAAGTCTGGGGACTTTCCACCTGGCCCAACCTCAGAATGGTGGCCACAAGTCAGTGGGTCCCAAAATGAACAAAGAACAGCCTCCACTGGCTATACATCTTCTAGCTTCCTGGAGGGCATCCAACTCCTGGGTCGTGACACCCCACATTGAATCCAGAGCTTTCTTCCATGGTGTCGACAGAGTCACCTTTTCTCTTATTTCCCTGTTACCCACAACACTCACTTTTAGGTTTGGGGGTGCCATCTATACCAATAAAAAAGGACAAAGATGACCAACCTGAAGTGGGATTGAGTCTATTTGTTACCTTGCTACCATGTACATTGTTTGCCATGTCACTGCTGATGTTAGTGGAATGTGGCCCGCAGCTGCTGTTTTCTCACACTGAAACACTGGGCTGTCTTCCAAGGCTATGCATAAGTAAGGACTTCTCTTCCTCTCCTGCCTCACTCCATTGTTTCATTCATTAATGACACATATGTTAAGAGACCAGCGTACCCATCCTAGGCATGGGAGATGAAATTATAGCAGCCCTATGTCTTAAGTTGCTTCCATCTTTGGAGGGTTTTGTCAACTATTAGATGACTATACTAATGTGATGCTGTGGTGGAGTTGAGCACAGGGACGTCCAGTCATTGCCACAGAAGAGCACCCGCAGGAGGGTTCAGGCTCCCACAAAGGTTCTCTGGAGACAGCAGTATCTATACTGAACTCTGTAAGGTGAGAATTGGAGGGTGGAAGTAACTGGGGGAGCAGCAGGGCAAATGTCTCATGTATCAATAATGAGACACAGAATTATGGTTGGGGTACAGTGTTATCAGGGAGTGACCACGGGATAGAAGCCATAGGGCAGGAAAGCAAGGTATGAAAGTAAAGTAAATGTGAAAAGTGACCAAATCACAAGGAACTCATCAGGCTACATTAAGAACTTAATTATTATATTTTGCAATCTGTAAGTTCAAATAAGGAAATTAAGTCAAAAACATTTATTAAGCAAAAGGTTGGAGTCCTAAAAAAAAAAAAGGAGATGAGAGCATAGCTCTCAAAAAAGTTTATACTCTGAGAATAGAAAAATATGTGAAATTTTCAGTATAAAAATTAAAACTGAATAATCACTGATGAATCTAATGCAGATCAAAAAACCTATGGGAATTACAGGAGATTGAGAGTTCATGCAAAGGCAAGATTGGCATGGGTGCACTGTGGGTGTGATATGGGCATCAAGGATGCCAAAAGGGCTAGGTGCTCAGCTCTAAGAGGTGGAATGGTTTCCTTAGTGAGGCTTCTTATTTGCAATAGAAGTGTATTAACATGGCTATTGATTCTCTGAATTTCTCCAACCATTTAGATCTATGTGTCATTAACAGTATGAAATATCTATAATCCAGGCTCTAAACAGAATAAAATACTGACTGTTATATGACTAACATATGAAACAGAAACCAAAACACCCAAGGAGGAACTGATATTTCTGAAGTCCATCTATTGCTCTGATCATTAAAGGCTACATAATTGTATAACATTATCTCTTTACAGGTAAAATCCCTTTCAATAGATTGTTTAAGGACTTAATGTCCTTAAATGAAAAACAATGCTAGGAATATATTTTGAGATCTAATTACTAGGAGGAAAACTTTACTGCCCTTTAAAAAAGTAGGTGTATATTCCCTCTCTCTCTTTTTTCTTTGGCTGTCTCTTGAAATGCATTACTATATTTGAATCTCAGTAATAGCTGTGAGCAAGCTTCTGGTTGGCATATTTGTGTTTAAGTGTTCTCCTGTATCCTTATTTTCTTTTACACTTATTCATGTTAATGTGTGTGTTTCTGGTTGTAAGGCATCTCAAAAGTGCATGTGGCAGGTTGAGAAAGAAAAGGGTTAAATAAATGAGAAAGGGAGAAGAATTACAGGAAAAGAATGGAAAGAAAAAAGAATAATGAGGAAGACTGGTTTGAGCTGAAGAGAGAAAATGAGAGAGGGGTAAAATTTGGAAAGGAGATCCTTAAGAAGTTGCCTTAACCACTTTCTCAGCCACCCGCACCTTAGGAGCAGACATAGGCCCCAATCTGGGTGATACAGAGACCTACCCTTCTCTAGTAGCCCCCAACTACCCTTAGAAATTTCTCTTGACCCCCTAGTTCAGCCACCAGGGCTTCAGAAACCATCACAAACCTCATTCCAAGCCACAAAGAACCCTGTCCAACAGCAGTTACCCCCCACCCCCGACTGCTCTCTGCTCAGTGTCCTGACCCAGTGTTGGGGAGGTGGAGACAAGCCTAGCAGAGGTGAAACTCAAAGCAATGTGGTTCTAAAAAAAAAAAAAAAATGGGGAGATGGAATAACACAAAGAATGGCAACAGAAATCCAAAGGGAACTAAAATACCATGGAAAACACATCTCTAGAACCCAGCCACAAAGATATTGATGATCATTTACTCCTATCATATAAAAATTCAAGCATACCACTACAAAGAAATTTGAAGAACTCAATGAAAAATTAGGAGTAGACAAAGAATAATGAGTCAAGGATATGCAAGAAAATTCAGAGAAACTTTTGAATGTAATCAGGATCAAAACCAGAAGATCAAAAATGATACCTAAAGAAGGAAATAATGGAATTGCAGGATGAAAAAAAATATTAAATATTAAAAGAGAAAAGGAAAATACTATAGAAATCTATAGAAGAAGAAAAAAACAAATGAAAGAGTGAATCAGTGAGCATAAAGATACAAATTTACAAAGAAGCAAGATGGAAGAAGAAACAGAGAAACTAAGTGAAAAAAGGTTAACACCGTGAACTATACTGTGAAGAAAGGAAAGATAAGATTAATGAGTATCCCATAAAGGGAAGAGAGAGAAAAAGAAACAGAAAACATATTTAAAGAAATAATAGAAGAAAATTTCCCAACCCTGGAAAAGGAAATTAAGATATAAATCCAGGAAGCTATAAGAACAGTGGGGTACCTAAATAAAATGTGACCAATGCCAAAGCTCATAAAGGTGAAGATTCTGAAGTCAAGACAAAAATACTGAAGTTGGGAAGGGGTAGACACAGATAACCTACAAAATAATACAGATCAGGCTAACATTAGACATCTTAGAACAAAAACTATTGGCAAGGAGGGAATGTAAAGATGTGTTTGAAAAACTTAAAGAAAAAAATACCAACCAAGAATACTATATCCTGCAAGACTCTCCTTTAGATATGAGGAAAAAATAAAAGCCTTTTCAGACAAAGAAAAATTGACGGAGTTTGCTAAAACTAAATATCCTCCCCAAAGAAATACTGAAAGGAATTCTAGTATCAAAGCTAAATAGAGAAACACATAGAAATAACTGAAGAAAGAAATAGACACAACCACAAAACTAAAGAAAAAATGTCAGCAAAAGAGTTTCATATATCAATATCACCCTAAATGTTAACAGACTAAATACACCAATTAAAAGATGCAGAGTATCTGTTTGGGTTAGAAAACATAATCCAACCTTCTTCTGTCTCAGAGAAATAATACACCTCAGTTCCAAAGATGAACATAAAGGGCTGGAAAACAATTCTACAAGCAAATGGAATCCAAGGAAAGGCTGAGACAGCCATACTAATATCAGGTAAAATATATTTCCAGTTAAAAACAATAACAGGAGACAAGGATGGACACAACATAATGATCAAGGGAACAATATATTAGGAGGACATATCATCAATATAGACTCACCAAATGAAGTAGCACCAAAATGCATTAGGCAACTAGTATCAACTAAGAAAACAAACATTGGAAGAATTAGACCAAATGAACCTAATAGACATCTAAGGGATTCTGAACTGCCCCTAAAACAGAATATGTGTTTTTTTTTTTCAAGTGCACATGAACTTTCTCCAGAATTGAACACTTACCAATAAATTCATGTAGATTGAAATCATACCAACTGTATTCTCAGACCATAAAGGTATCAAATTAGAAATCAACTAAATCAATTACAAAAAGAAAGCAGGGAAAACCTCTAATATGTGGGGAATAAACAATACACTACTAAAAGACCACTGTATCAACAAGGAAATCAAAGAAGAAATCAAAGAGTATCTTGAGACAAATGACAATGAGGACACAACCTTTCACAATGTATGGGACACAGCAAAAACAGTATTAAGAAGAAAGTATATAGGAACACAAGCCCACATCAAGAAACAAAAAAGAGATCAAATAATAAACAACCTTGTCTCTTATGTTGAGGAATTAGGAAAGAACAACAACAACAATAAAAAAAAAATCCAAAAGCCAGTAGAAAGGAAGTAATAAAAATTAAAGCACAAACAAATGAAATAGGAAGCAAAAAGACAGTCTAAAAGATCAATGAAACCAAAGCTGTTTCTTTGAAAAACTAAATAAAATTGACAAATCTCTAGCTGGATTCACTAAGAATAAAAGTGAGAAACCGCAAATAAATAGGAATAGAAATGAAAGAAGTTACAACAGATACCACAGATATTCAGAAAATAACAAGAGATTATTAGAAACATTTATACATGAACAAATTCAACAATCTAGATGAGGTAGACATATTCTTAGACTATCCAATTATAAAAGACTGAATAGAAAATAGAAAAACTGAGCAAGCAAGAAAATTGAAATAGTAATAAAAACTCTCCCAAAAAACAGAAGTCCAGGACCAGATGGCTTCAGAAGAGAGTTATATCAAACTTCCAAAGATGAACTAATACCTATTCTGCTTAACTCAAAAAAAAAAAAAAAGAGAGAAAGAAGGAGTACTCCCAAACACATTTTATGAGGCTAACATTATACTCATGCCAAAACCAAACAAACATGACACCAAAAAAGAAAATTGCAGACCAATCTCCTTAATGAACATGACACCAAAATCTCAATAAAATCTTAGCAAACTGAATCTAACAATATATTGAGAGGATTATACATAACAATCAAGTGAAATTTATATCAGGAACACAAAGATGGTTCTTTTTTTTTATATGTATTTTTATTGTTACTTATGTCTTTTACATTTTGTATTCCCCTTGGGTATCCCACCACCAATTCACTCATAATCCATTTCCACGGTCCCTTGTGTTCTTTTCTATTCCATTCTGTGCGCTTTTCCTTCCCCCCCCACCCCCCCAATGATTGTCTCTCTCCTATTTGGTTTCCTATAGTCCTGTTATAAGTGAAACCATTCGATATTTTTCTCTTTCTTTCTGGCTTATTTCACTGAGTATGATCCCCTCTAATTCCATCCATGTTGCTGCAAATCGCATGTGTTTATCTTCTTTGAATGCTGAATAGTATTCCATTGTGTATCTGTACCACATCTTCTTGATCCAATCATCTATTTTTGGACATCTGGGTTGCTTCCATACCTTTGCTATTGTGAACAGTGCCGCAATGAACATACGGGAGCATGTATCCTTTCGGGTTAGTGTTTTTGTGTCCTCTGGGTAAATTCCCAAAAGTGGGATTGCTGGGTCATATGGAAGCTCCATGTTTAGCAGTTTGAGGAATCGCCATACAGCTTTCCATAGTGGTTGGATGAGTTCACATTCCCACCAGCAGTGTAGAAGAGTTCCTATTTCCCCACATCCTTTCCAGCATTTGTTGTTGCCTGTATTTTTAATGTGTGCCATCCTCACAGGTGTGAGGTGGTATCTCATAGTGGTTTTGATTTGCATTCCCTTGATTATAAGTGATGTTGAGCATTTTTTCATGTATCTGTTGGCCATTTGCTTTTCTTCTTTGGAGAAATGCCTTTTGAGCTCTTCTGCCCATTTTTTGATTGGGTTATTGGCTTTGTTTATGTTGAGTTGTGTGAGTTCCTTGTAAATTTTTGTTATCAGTCCTTTATCAGATGTATTGTGGGCAAAGATCTTTTCCCAGTTGGTAGGGTGTCTGTTAGTTTTGGTTAATGTCTCTTTTGCTGTATAGAAGCTTTTTATTTTGATGTAATCCCATCTGTTTATCTTGTCTTTCACTTACTTCACTTTGAGGGATGTGTCTTTCAAGATTTTGCTGAGATGTATGTCGTGTAGAGTTTCACCTATATTTTCTTCTATACATTTTATGGTTTCAGGTCTTACATCCAGGTCTTTTATCCATTTTGAGTTGACTTTTGTGCAGGGTGTGAGGTAGTAGTCTAGCTTCATTTTTTTGCATGTGGCTCTCCAGTTTTCCCAGCACCATTTATTCAATAGACTGTCCTTGTTCCATTGCATTTTCTTTGCTCCTTTGTCAAAGATTAGTTGTTCATAGATAAGTGGCTTTAATTCTGGGTATTCTATTCGGTTCCATTGGTCTTTCTGTCTGTTTTTGTTCCAGTACCATGATGTTTTAATTATTATGGCTTTGTAATATATTTTGAAATCAGGGCGTGAAATTCCTCTGTTTTCTTTCTTTTTAGTTAGGAGGGCTTTAGCTATGCGAGGTTTTTTGTGGTTCCATATGAATTTCATCAGTAGTCGATCTATTTCTTTGAAGAATGTCATTGAGATTTTTATTGGAATAGCGTTGAATCTGTACATTACTTTTGGTAGGATTGCCATTTTGATAATGTTAATCCTTCCAATCCATGAGCAGGGGATGCCTTTCCATCTTCTTGTGTCTTCTTCTATTTCTTTCAACAGAGTTTTGTAGTTTTCTTTGTATAAGTCCTTTATGTCTTTTGTTAGATTTATTCCCAGATATTTGAATCTTTTGGTTTCGATTTTGAAGGGGATGGAT
>PVIJ01006852.1:0-55012 GCA_004024925.1 Scalopus aquaticus
GGCTGGGGCTGGGGCTGGGGCTGGGGCTGGGGCTGCGGCTGGGCCTGGGGCTGGGGCTGATGTGCATCCCTGTTCTTCACTTAAGAAAGTGTCAGTCTCAGCTAAATATAAAAGCAACCCATGTTCGACGAAGACAATGTTGGCCAGACATAGAATTATAAAGACAAAAATAAAAGCATCCGTTACCTCCTCATTCAGAGGTAATCAGTGGCCCAGTTTCGGGTATTATTTTCGGTCAGTGGTTGTGTGCGTGTAGGGTTTATATCGGCACCTCTGTGTCTGTGTCTATACACACCTCTATCTGTATCCCGCTGTTAGCCATCTCGCGGACATCTTACACTATCCTAACAGCGCGACGTCTCATTAGAGTATCGCGCACGAATGCCAGCATTTTCTCGTGTCGGTAAAAACTCGGTAGTTCGCTGGGGACTAACATGCAGTTAAAGACCCTGCTCGGTTCCTGGACCCCTCCCTGGGCTCTCAGCTCACACCCACCGACCGCGGGCTCCCGCGCGCCCTGCCCTGGGCAGCTGGGGTCTGGACTGCGCACAGCGGGCCCCGGGACAGAGCGGGGCCGTGGCGGCTTTCTGAACCTCTGGGGTGAGGTCCTTTCTGGAAGGACGACCTGGTTCTCACTGCTGCCGCCCGCGCAAAGCAGAGTCATCCTCACTCTGCACACGCAGGAGCGTTTGCTCACCTTCTCCTGGCCTTCTTGAGGAGGCGACTCTCCTTCTGAAACACTGGACCTTCACCCAGGGGTGGTGACAGCCGCTTGAGATCCTGGAGAAAGAGAGAAAGAGTTGGACCCTCTGCTTCCCCTGTGTGCATCTCCCCAACCCAATGGGCACAACTCTGTGTTTAGAACGGGCGGATGGGGGCGGGGCGGAGTTGGGGAGGCCCTGGGGAATGAGTGTGGGCAGTGAGGGGGGATGGGCGGGGACCCAAGTTCTCACACCAGGGAGAAGGTCTTGCCCTCAGAGCAGGGCCTCCAGACTCCCGAGTCCTCCGGAAATGGATGCACAGAGCTCGGAGTCGTGGGGGGCTTGTCCCGAAGAGGGGCGAGCTGGGAGGTCTGCACCAAGCGCTGCCTTCTGCAGCAGCAGCATACTCACGTGAGGCCTGCGTGGGGTCAAGTGACTCCACCCTCCAATGTCCCTTAAAAGCCTACAGGACTTTTGGGAGGATCAAGAAGGATCCTGGTTTTAAAAAAGGAAGACAAATAACAGCTATTTTTGTTGTGAGCTAAGTGTTTTTATTTTTTTCTTCAAGTTGGAAAAGAAAGAGCCAGGGGACTGCGGGGGTGTGCGTGGTGAGGCGGAGACTTCAGTTAGGGGAGAGGGCGTTGGAGCAGCCCCAGACCAGGCCCAGAGCACGCGACACCGCGTGGAGGAGAGCGGAGACCCCAGCCAAGGCCCCTGGACCAGCCCGCCCACTGCTGACCGGCAGCTGGCCACAGGTGCTTGCGGCACAGATCCAGAAGCTCCTTTCCATCCCCTGGGGGACTCGACTCTGCAGGCCCCGGGGGCTGAAGCCGAGTCTGTGGTTCAGTTCCCCACTTTGTCCCTTCCCCCCAAACCCCAGGCGTCCCCCCCTCACTTATTAGCGTCTTTGCTGACAAGCCTGTCTTCGCCACATGGGCACCCCTGGCTGCAGAATGCCTGCTCCGTCCACACCTCTGGCGGTCACTGTTTCGTCTTCCCCGACGGCTGAAGGGTCCCGTGTGGACAGGCCTCCTGGCCAGCGGGCACCAGGCTGCTGGCCGAGATGACGGGGGCGGCCGTGGGCGCTGCCGAGTGCGTGGCCCCTGCCTGCTGGGCTCCCGCTGGACGCCCAGGTGTGGGCGGCTGGCAGGTGCTCGCCTGGGAGTTTGCAGTGGCTCCCGGCGCGCCATCGTCTGCGGCGCGGGGACACACAGTGGTCACTCGTGGGGTGTCAGCCTCCCAGAGACGTCTGTGGCGCTCGGGAGCCAAGGCGAGCAGGACTGAGTGGCCTGCAGGCACCCGGGCCCCAGCAGGGCGGCCTCGCTGCCCCTGCCGGCTGTTCTGAGTGTGGCCATGGGGAGGGGCCACGGGGAGCAGGTGAGTAGCAGCCTCGCAGCTGGCCCCCCACCACCCCGATCACAGCAGGAGGAGTCCCCCTCGCGGGGGCCAGCAGGAGGAGTCCCCCTCGGGCCAGAGGCTGTGTCCACAGCCAGCAGCAGCGCCTCTCTGGCCTCGGAACTATCATCTTAATTAAACAGGGACGATGTGGGGAGTCCCAGCGCCTCATTCTCCTGACCCGGACTCAGGAACACAGGAGGGGACGCCCCCTCATGTCACCGACCGTTGTGATCTCCCCCCAGCTCCCCTCCTGCCCTGCCCAGGCTCCGGGAAGGGCTGCGGAGCTTCTCCAGTCAAATGTCACTTTCAACAGGTAAAATTGTTCTTTGGAGACGGAGATGAAAACTGTCTGCATCTTGAAGTTCTGCCTCTTTACCCTTTTGAAATACCAGGCTTTGGCTATTTTTGCTTTTAGCCGAAATACTATGTAAAGGTCCCAAAATGTTATATAGGACAATGGGTGTCGAGAGGAGGTTTGGGGTGGATAGCAGAGGTAGAGCGTGGCTCTGCCTTCCAGACTAATCATTAGTGCACTTTACTTTTTGCCTGGTCCTGTATCAGTTCATAGTCCCATTTTCTACCCCAGCCCCCACTTCCTTCGCTTTTGAGCTTTCGAGCTTAGAATAGACCCGCAGAATGCCCGACCCGCAGCGGGGCATCAGCGCTCGTGAATCCCTCCGCCCCAAAGCCTCTCTTTCGGTGGAATATTTATGCTCCTGAAAGCAGGGACATTTGAAAAATAACATGCTTTGTGCAAAAAGAGGCTCATCTGTGTTTATATTTATATCCCTGAAAATGTCAAAGCGAATTAACATTTGTTAAGAAAATTACAGTTTCCTATCAGCAGAACATTCTACAGCCTCTGCAGGGCAGTGCGCTGGGAAGCGCTTACAGCAGGGAGGGGGCAGCCTCCCGCTGCGGGCTCTGCCCAGGGCAGGGCCGCCAGCTCTGGTCACCTCATGACGTAGGATGACCCCTCATGCGGAGCGACTGCCGGCCCGACACATGCCGTGTCCCCACGCTGATGCTCGTGGCGTTGATGTTGTTTTAGAGTCAAAGGATTTGAGAGCGGAGCGGGGTCCTTGGGTCCACTCTGGGAAAGGTCTCCCCAGAGCTCCCTTCGGCGGCACGCAGTGAGTTTCTCCACAAGAAAGACTCAGTTATACTTAAAGAACAGGTTTCTTAGGACAAGGAAGTAAAGGACACTTGTTAGACACAAGTGGACAGCAAGAGCTGCCCCGCTGAGGGTCAGGTTGGCTAAGAGAGACCTGCGGGGTGCAGGTCACGGGCAGACAGGCAGGCCGCTGCCCTGCAGAGGGACAGAGCTGGTAAAGGAAAGCACCTGAATAGGCACAAGTGGGCAGAGACATGGCTGCCCCGAATTCTTGCCCAGATGGCTGGCACTGATAGAGCCTTCTTTCAGCGGGGAGGGGCTCATCTTCGAGGCTGGCTGTCTGTTTACTGGCTAAGTAGAATTAGAAAAGAGACCTGAGATTCTACAATGGGCTCAGTCTCCATCTCTTTGCCCCCAGGCTGCAGTCTGGCTCCTCCCTGTGCTTTGTAACTTAGGAGCTGGCACCCAGGGACTGTGCTTATGGTTCTGCTGATTTCTTCTACCCCCACTTCCTTGTGTGGGTCTAGTTCTGATCTTATTTCGCGTTATGGCTCCTCCATCAGCATCACGGTGACCGATGAAGCTGGTCGGACACGAGGAAAACCAGCCCCGGCCCTCTGGGTTTTTCCAGCCGGCAAACAGTCAAGCAAGCGTCAGGTGGATTGACTGAGAAAAAGCCAGTAAGTTTAATAACAACAGTGGACCCGTCCAGAGCAGGGCCCAGTCCAGGCTCCCAGATCCCCCTCTGCTCTGGTCTCTGCCCCTCAATCCACAGAATCCAGAGGGCCTGCCTGGAGAGCCGGACCCAGGGGTTCTCCCTTTAATTATTTCTACAAATTTGAACAGCAAGTCTGAACCAACGCGCAACGCCCAGAGGGCCTAGGAAGGCAGAGTGACACAGGCCCCGTAGGCTGCCACCCCCCCCAACCTGCTTCCCTGCCCCAGGGGCCTCCCTGTGGCCCCTTTCTGGGGTCACCTTCTAGAGATGCCAAGAGCATAAAATTCCATTTTGCAGCCTAACTTATGCGACTATCGCTTATCTCAGGACGTTTAGGTCGTTTCCAACATTCACGAGACGAGCGCGTGCAGGGCGCGTGGGTGTTTGTGCCATAAATTCCTGGAAGCAGAATTGTCAAGGAACATGGGGATTTGACGTGTGGGCAGAACTTTCCAAGCAGCTTCGCAGAGAGGCTGACAGTCGCGTCCCGGTGGCGTCTGGATGGGGCTCCAGAGGTTCACATTCAAGTTCAAACGTGATCTTGGACGAACCAGCCAACTCGCTCCCCCAGGCTGGGGCCCCCACAGCCAGGGAAGGCCCAGGCTGCTCCAGCATGAGCCAGAAGACCCGGGCCTCCGCTCCAGAAGTTCCACAAGGCACCTTGGGGCTGTGGGGGGGTTTGTCCCCTCTCTCCCAGCTACATTCAGTTTCGTGGGGTCCCCAAGTCCTTTTAGCATCCTCGGGTGAAGATGAGGGGACAAGTGAAGGGGGCCCCTTCTGAAAGTTCCTGTGAGCCCCACCCTGGGTTTGCTGTCCCCTTGGGAGCACGTGCCAGAAAAGGGTATACAGTGTGGGGGGGCAGCATGTGGGGCCCCAACCTAGTGCCCGTAGGGCCTGAGGCCAGGGCCGCTACGAACCCCACTTTGCAGTCAGCAGCCCACAGTGGGGGCCGGGAACCTGTCAAATGTTCTCACCGGCTTTTCGGGGAGAAGGGCACCTTCCATTCTACTCCCATCGTCCTCAGGATGAGAACTGGCTGGGGGGACTCCGCTTTCCTGCAGGTGCCGCCGCTGGAGGAGTGAAATGGAAGCTTCTGGGCTAGGGCGTCACCCAAGGACTTCCTGAAGTCGATGCGTTTGTGTCTAGCTTAATAATGTTTATTCAGCTGATGAACAGCAATCACTTTAGCGATTATTCTGAAATAATAACATAATACATTGCAACTGTTCGGGCTGGGCAAACATTTTTAAAATGCTTGTGATTAAAACATCCATCGATAAAGAAGCGAGTGATGTCCCTGAAGTCTCAGCCCACCCCACACTCGCCGCCGACTTGCTGTGACTTGATGGGGACAGTGGGACACTGAGCCCTCGGGGGCTCTTCTGTGCTCAGTAAGTGCCGCTTGTCACTGTTATTACACACACCTGAGCCTTTGCACAGAAGGGGCGCCACTGAACCCTCTTCTGCAGCTCTGTCTTGCACTAGCTGGGGTCTTCACAGGACCTTCTGCTTGCACTGACCCCGTGCACACGGGGCCAGCTGCGCTCTCCCAGCCTGGTCCAGCTCGCCGGGGAAATCTTTTTTTTTAAATTTATTTATTTATACATACAAGCTGGGGTACAGGCCAGAGGCGTGGGGCGGCGAGAGGGTTCGCCAGAGACAGCGGGGAGCAGAACAGGCAGATCAGAAACACACTGCTGAGGGGAGCAGCGGGCGAGGCAGGAGAGGTCTGCTGCGCCATGTGGGATTCTCCCCGGCCGGGCGTCGAACTCGCATCACACGCTGCCGACAGCGCCACAGCGCAGCGCCCAACCGCTGCGCCACCTGGGAGGTCCACGCCGGGGAAATCTTGAATCTGCCCGGCTCTCCTCCTCACCCAGCAGCAGCCTGGCTCCTCACTGCTGCTGTCTCGGGCAGCTGGGCAAAGTTGGCTTCCTCCATGTGGGGGGTGAGGGGGCTTCCCTGCCTGCCCACCCAAGCGTGACCGCGGGCTCCTCTCAATTTCCTACAGCAGTGGGAGCAAAACACTGGATTGTTCCATGATGCGCACTCGAGAGCTGGAAATCCTTTGGTCTTGGCCCAGACCTGAGGCTTGCTGGTTGGGGTGTGGTCTCCTCTGCCCCCACCTGCGGCTAAGTTCCGCACTCAGAGACTCCACCCGGGACTTGCTCACACCCTTTAAACTTTGCTGATTTGCCTGGAAGTTCTGCCCTTTGGCAGGATCTGCTTCCTTCCTACTCCAGCTCAGTGGTCTTGGTGAATCATCTCTCACGATTTGTAGCCTTTGCCAATTGCTGTGGTGTAAACTCTCCCACCAGGTCTATTGAAAGCAACCCGCTGTGTATCTGAGGCTCACAGGTTGGGCCGCCTGCTCTCCAGGATGCACTCCCTCCAGCAAGCCTGTGTTCCTACCTCGAGGTTGAGTTGGTGCTGGGCAGGGCTCGGGGGCCTGACAAGCCAGAAAATAGCTGGCAACACGCTAGCTCAGAGACACAGGAGCCCCTGCCATGCACAGCTCCTCCCGGCTTAGGTTTCGGACTAGATTTGGGCTGTGCGTGTGGACATCTTTAATCTGCACCCCGCTGGCACACACTGGCCCTTCTTTTCATCCATCTCTAAGAACCTCCCTTGAATGAACCTGAAGGTTCTAGTCTGGGACTGGGACACCAGCTCAGCTCTGGAGAACTGTCCACACTATTTTTATTTGCTGGATATAAAAAGAGAGAATCATGCCCCTGAGACATTCGTGCTTGTGACCAGACCAAGTGCTGGCTTGGGAAAGTCCCTTCCTTGTCTATGATCCACCCCCGGAGACGCTGTCCCAGAAGTAAGCAGGGGATGTCACATGTTTGGAACAGGCTCCTGGGGCCCCTCTCCGGCGGACACGCCCTCCCCCTCCAAGAACCCGAGCTGGCCAGAGATTTGTCTTCTTCTCACTGAGCATTTGCAGACACCAGCAGAATAAACAGCTCCCTCCGGAAGCAGCTCTGCGTGCTGGTTTGTGAAAGAATAGCATTCCTTCCCCTCCAGCCAGAGTGCGTCTCCACCCCCACCCCCAGGGATGCCAGATGCAAGGGAGTTTCCTTTCTTAGGTCTTTCAAGTGAAGGGGAGAATTCCTGTAGTGTGAGTCAGCATCCATCCCGACTCCAGGCAGCTGCCTGGCCAGGACCCCTGGGGCGGAGGATCGAGAACCAGGCCAGACTGCGGAAGGTCCCCCAGCCCTGCCGGCTTAAGGACTAAGATCAGGGGGCCCACAGAGCACCCCTGTCCTGCAGAGTGGGGCTGGCAGGCCACCGAGGAGAGGAGGCAGAGCCAGGGCGAGCCTCCCCCCTGACTCCTCCAGGCTGAAAACCATCCCCACCTCAGGCCAGGTGAGACCCCGCCCTTCTCTTGCCTGCATGCTGGGACAATGCAGGGGCTCCGAGGTGTGAGCGCCTTTGCCCGTCCCCCAGGCAGATGCTCCGCTGGGAAAATGAGCTCAGTAATGACCAGCCTCGGTGGGCACCAGACAGTTGATGTACAGTGAATGTGCAATTTTAGTGGTGCATGTTGCATTACGGGGCCTTTTCACGTGCCAGGGAATTATTTACAGAGTGCCGCACAGAGTTTTTAAGAGTTTGCTTCAAGTTCATCTGCTGCTCCAATGGCCAGAACCGCCTGCCCCGTCAGAGCCACCGCCAGCGTGGTCCATCAGGCCGGGGTGGCCCATCAGGCGCGAAGGGCACGGCCCTGGGCTGGCCGCTGGACTGCGGGCGCCAGAGCTGGGACAGCTGCAGGAGCCTGGTCACTGGCGTCGGGGGCTGGATGAGCTGCTTCCTCAGACCTCGCATGCCTTGGCGGGGACTTTTGCTTTGTGTGTCGGTGGCCCGGGAGGCCCCAGGGTCTGACTTGACTAATAACCCTGAGGATGTGCCTCTGCTGCCGCTGACGCTCTGAGAACTCGGGAGCTCACCTCCAGCAGTGCTAACAAGGCAGGAGGGCTTCCTGTGGGAGAGGCCTTTTCTGCAAAACAGGCTGCTTTTTCGCACGCAGAGCACCAGATGGCCACTGCCCACGGAGCTACAGCCCGCCGCGGGGCGCAAGTCTTAAGACACCGAGCCTTTCTTCGCCCTCCTGGTCCCCTGGGCTTCCGCTCACAGGAGGAGCCGGTCAGGACCCAGAGGGACCCGGAGGCGTCCAGGGACAAAGCCGCCCCTTCCCTGCCACCTCCGCCTGTGCCTAGCACACTGCTGGCTTTGCAAAGACGGGCTGGCTGAGCTGGGCTTCACCGAACACAGTGGCGGAATTTTGGACAAGAAAACACTACATATATATTTTTTAAAAGGCATTTTTAAAAGTGTAAAATAAACACACAAAAAGGAAAAAGCGAGTCCCCCAGTCCAGGCCGGCGCACACCTCGTGGTGGGCACACTTTGGGGCTCTTCCAGGCCGGACCCACGCAGGTGTCCACTGCATCAGCCCCCCATGGTGCCGGCCAGCACCTGCCCAGCCTCAGGCCAAGCTCCTGGGCACCTCGGCTGGCGTCCAGGGGGCGTGGCCGGACGTTTGATGTTTGACGAATGACTGAATGACTGTGCCCGTCTGCTTCACAGGGGTTGAGCATCAATAGCTGCCCGGCAGCAGCCATGCCCTTCCCTCAGACCAGCCCTGCTGAGGCTGCTTTGATGAAGCGATTCCAAAGTGAATTAACACAGCTGCGGCAGCCCAGCCCCCGCTGCCCCGGCACCTGCTGGATTTGCAGAAACAAGCCTGACGACTACTAGAAAACGTTATTTCAGCGTTTCCTACACCTGCCCGACTCGTAGACACGGGGTTTATTGGAGGGTCCTCAATCCGCTTTTACCATCAACATTTGGGGCGAGCACGTGGTCTGTGGGCGCTCGTCCAAGGCAGCACCCTCAGTGCGTCTGGGGGTGTCTGTCTTAAGGGTCTACACTCTCACCGTTGACTGCAGCACAGATTCTTCTCAACACAGACGCGAGGCTGGAATAAACAGTGTCCTTGATGTCAAACGGCCGCTGAGGGTGAATCCCTCTTTATCAAGAAAAGCCAGGGTGAACTGCCAGGGTGTGGGGTACGTCGCCCCTGCCTGCTGGTGCCAGGGAATATCTGAAAGCTCCACATGGCAGGCCGAGCACAGACCCCTGTTCACCAGCCTGTGGTCCGTCTGCTGCTGGTGCCAGGGACACCTCGTGGCCTCGGGGCCTCCACTTGCTCTTTGTACAAGTGTCCGGGTGCCGGCCTGGTCCTCAGCTCGGCAGGGCCGTGCCGGGCCGAGCTGGGGCACTTCGGGGTGGTCAATGCATGCTGGCCCGCAGTCTGGTGGGCTCAGCCCCCCAAAGGGTCAGGTAGGTAGACTTTTCTCAGTAGGCCTAGAGCGAGCCTCGGGGCACCTTGCTACGGAGGGCCTGTGAGCCCTTCAGGAAGGCAGGTTGCTGGGGGAGGGCACGAGGGCCCTGGCGGACAGAGGGGCCCACTCTCGGCCGGCCCCTCCAGGCCTCGCCCGTTTGTTTGAAAGTCGCATCCAGGTGACTGAGAGCGGCAGACTTAAGATGGCAAATCCGGAGTTCAGCCCCTTGGCCACCTGTGAGCTCTCCCCGCTGTCCCCCTGGGGTGCGGTGTAGCCAGAATGTCTGGAGAGAAGCATTGGGGAAAGAGAAACAGTTTGTTGGGATTTTATTCTGACAGGTGAACTCTAATGGCACAGAAGCCCGGGCACCGCGGGGTGGTTAGTGCGTCTGCGAGGCTTCTCCTGTAGGGAATTACATGCATTTTAGACAAAAAGAAATAAACTTCCCTCCTCTTCAGACTTAGCACCTCGAACTGGGAGTCAAGACATCAGCGCTCTCCG
This sequence comes from Scalopus aquaticus, assembly GCA_004024925.1. Classification (NCBI taxonomy): domain Eukaryota; kingdom Metazoa; phylum Chordata; class Mammalia; order Eulipotyphla; family Talpidae; genus Scalopus; species Scalopus aquaticus. The sequence goes on from PVIJ01006852.1 coordinate 9,784, forward strand.
CCCTTGACTGCAGGCCGCGACCGCAGAAACGAGGTCCGGCAACCGGCTCAGCCGCGCGTTACGGCGGGTTCTCTGTCGGAAGCGTCTCTTGAAAGACAGTAAATGCTTAAAGAAGAATCTCACTATTCATTTCACAGTGCCTGGCACAGATGAAGAGCTCAAGAAATAATTAGTGGACGCTTAGGACACACATAACCAAAAACCAAGACTGAGATCACGTCTCAAGTTAAGGACGAATTTTAATGAAGTGATTCTGGTTATGATTTTTGATGAAAGCCCTAACCGAGCTTCTCGATGAGGGTTTGGAACGTCCATGTTGTGCCTTCTCCCCGCCAGAACACTGGCTCTTCCTGCGGCTCAGTGGGATGGTCTCGGGTTAAATGATGCCGGTCACAAACACCTGTGAGGAAGTTGATGGATAACACAGAGGCTTATGTGGGTGTGAGACACCTCAATATTAAAAAAGCCACTGAGGGGGCCTCCCTGGTGGCACAAGAGGTTGAGTCTCAGCACTATGAAGCTATCAGCAGCCACCGCGGCACGAGTTCGATCCCCGGCCAAGGAGCTGACCCACGGGGCGCCGCAGACCTCTCCTGTCTCCCCGCTGCCCCCCTCAGCAGTGTGCTTCATGGATCCGCCTGTTCTTTTTCCCACTCTGTCTCTTAAGTGTGAGGACAAAATTGCCAAGACTGTTTCCTTTTCACGATGTTCCTCTAGAATTGGGATAAACAGCTTCCAGGTAAGAGAAGCGCGCTGGCCCTATGATTTTCACTGGGAATCTCCATTTGAGAGCGTCTTGCAATAAGAAACCACTCTTGGGACCTCCCTGGTGGCACAAGGGGATAAGTCAACCATGAAGCCATCAGCAGCCACTGCAGCACGAGTTCGATCTCCAGCCAGGGAGCTTCCCACAGGGCGCAGCAGACCTCTCCTGTCTCCCCGCTGCTCCCCTCAGCAGTGTGTTTCAGTGGATCCACTGTTCTGCTCCCCACTCTGTCTCTGGTGAACCCTCTCACCCCCCACACCTCTGGCCTGCACCCCAGCTCTTGTATGCATAAATAAATAATTTTTTTTTTAAAGCCACCTAGATGTTTGCTGGTACAAACACACCGGTCAGCCTACGTCTGGCACAGACCACACTGTGCCTCTGCCACAGACCCAGCTGCAGGGGCCCGGGCACAGTTCCTGTGCGGGTGTCAGGACGCGGGGCCTGCCGGCCACAGGCGCACGGCCATGCCCAGCACTAAGGCCCCCTTGCCTAATCCTTTCTCCTCCTCAGACGGCTTTTCCTCATCTGGCTTTAATGTCAGTGTGCTCTCACGCCAGCGTCCGAGCAGTGAGTCTAGACACTGCTAGCAGGGGTGGGGGGGGATATAGCTGATCACGCATTGGGGTGAGGTGTCGGCTGGAGAAACCAGCTGGCTGAATGGCACGGTCACCCCTGAGCCCCAGATGTGGCCGGCGACCCCTGTGGTCTGGCCGGGAAGAAGCGACAGGCCTTTGGTGACTTCTTAGTTACTCTCAGAATTCATTATGGGTTGCAACGAGTTCTTTGCCAAGATTGAGGCTTAATTAAATATGGATAATTCTAATTTTAGAACTGCGCTTCGACCTTTCTTCTAGTCATCACTCAATGTAGTGCTCCAGGGAAAAGGGATGGACTCTGAGATCAGCTCTCATAATGTTCAAGCCGGGCAGAGGCCCCTGGGGCGCCAGCGCTTGGCCAGGGCCAGCAAGTGCTCGCAGTTGTGCAACCAGGATCACACGAGGTGACGAGATCACACTTGGGCAAACGGAAAAAGAGGAAAAGGCAAACATTTGAAATACCAACATTTGAAGAGGTTCTAGTGGAAGTGAGCACTACCCAGGAGCCAAGGTCTGGAGGCCCGTCTCGCAGCCCGTTAATTTTAGCGGAGTTAGACCCTGGTCATTACACATCGCTGAGCCTGTTGTGTTTCATATTGAGCCAAAGCAGCACACCGGATGCCCAAGGCCACTTGCGCTATCCTGTCAATCAAAGAACATCTGCTGAACACCATCTACAAGCAGGGCATCGGACCCACGGTGGTCTGACGACTTCACATCTACCGTCCCGACACCGCCATCTTCCTCTCCAGCACCGTCATCCCAACAGCACCCCCATAAACAACTCTATCGCCATCACCTTCATCATCACTGTCATCGGGGTCATCACCATCCCATCACCACCATCATCCCATCACCACCACCATGCCATCCCCACCATGCCAACACCACCACCATGCCATCACCACCATCATGCCATCCCCACCATCCCATCACCACCACCATCCCATCACCACCACCATGCCATCACCACCATGCCAACACCACCGCCATGCCATCCCCACCACCATGCCATCCCCACCATGCCAACACCACCACCATGCCATCGTCACCATGACATCACCACCATGCCAACACCACCGCCATGCCAACACCACCACCATGCCATCCCCACCATGCCAACACCAGCCTCATCTCCATCTCAACACTGTATTCATCTCAAGAACATCCCTAAGCCAGCACCACCCTGACCCCAGCACCGTCTCTCACGGCACACCGGCGCCATCACCAAACACCACCGCATTGTCACCGCCACCATAGTTCACACACCACCAGCCCAGCCCAGCGCTGTGCCCATCTCTGCATCATCCACTTTCCAGCCTTATTCCATATTCCAGCCACGGCCAACACCTTGCTCCTCTAGCGCTCCAGGCTTACATCCACCGAGCGGTATGTCCACCCACTAACTCCTTTCCACGCCAAGCTGGAGGGAGGTGTTCGAACCCCCGTGTGTTTTGCATGGAAATGGAAGCCTGATTCATGTGCTAATCCATGGAGGCTGTCGATTGTGCACGTTCCCAAGTTCTTAGGTTCTGTGGGGTGCACAGGAGACCACGCACGTCGACAAGGGTAAGGTGACCAGAGCGACGATGTGCTTGCGTCAGCGCACCGTAGATTTTGAAGAACCTTTGCGTTTATCGCATCACTTCCACTTAAAACGTTCCATGTAGAATAACAAGGTCAAATTTAAAACATCTTTTGCTGAATATCTCAATCCCAAGGCAAATTTGCAGTAAATTAGGTCACTAGTAGAACATTTCCAAAATTAATCACAAATGTGATATAAGCACAGAAATGATTCTGGAACCATTGGCCACTTCTGGATCTCCCTAGAAACTGCACACCCGAAAAGCTAAACCAGTGGTGCCTGCGTTCAAAATGGCTGAAGGGCTTTGCTGAGCTGGACACAGCCATTTATTTCAAGTGACAGGTTACACGTGGGCTTCCTGAGAACTGACTCAGTCATTCTGGACGCCTCCCCGAGCCAGGGGCTGGGCTGGGCTGCAGGTACCAAGTGAACGAGACCCCAGTCCTGCCCTCGTGGACCCTCTCTGGTGAGAGAGAGGCATCATAGTTAATAGACATATTAACTAATATGGACATAGACATACTAACATGTATTGGGTGCCGTAATAGACACCCAGGGAGAAAACTCCCCTGCTGTGTGCTGTCCTCTAGGCAGCTCCACTCCGTCACTTTGGTATCTGCCTCCAGTCTCTTGTTGTGGAAATGTGTCTTTTCTCCTGCCCCAGGGCCTTTGCATGTGCTGTTTTAGCTACTTGGAGGCTCTGTCCCACACACTCTGTCCTTGTATGGCCAACTCCTGCTCAGAGGCAGCCCCTGATCCTGTCAGTCTTTCTCAGAACATGGCATTCTTTTCCATCACGGCGCTTATCGCTCATTGGTTTAGAATCACTTACTTGTTTGTGTACTGAAGTGACTAAGGCCTGGCTCTCCTATCAGTGCATTTCCAGAGGGTGTGACTCATCTATTTACTCTTCGTTGTAGGTGTCTCACAGTGGACCCTTCTTCACATAATGGGTTTCCAACGTGGTTGAATGTTAGAATGCAATGGAAAGTTTTTAACATTCTGTGTGCTTTCCCCGAAGTTCTGGCTCAGTTGTCCTAGGGGTGTGATATGGACTCGGATATTTTAAAAGCCCCGGGAGATGCTAATACACAACAAAGCTCAAGACTGTTAAAGACTTATACTCTTGGCTCACCCTGGATTTACAGAGTTACTCTCTTTGTGGTTAGGGCCTGGGGATTTTGCCCTGGAATGGACTTCCCAGGAAATTCTTATGCAACCTCAAATTTGAGGCCCGCAAGGCCAGCGGGCTGCTTCAGCACGGCTGTGGACGAGACTGCTGTGGGCAGAGTGTGAGAAGCGGGGTGCATGGGAGCCAGAAGCCCCACGATCAGCAGAAGGCTGTACTCTGGCCCCAATTACATCAGCATAGGCTGTTTAAAAATACAAATACACCATATACCCATAAACTCAGCTTCCCACTGCCCAGCAGCCGTTCCTGTTTGATGGGTCTTGGGGAGCTCTGCTCTTCCACTGTTTAAAACTTCTCACCATTCTACTGAGGCCAAAGGTCAGAACCCAGAGGCAGAGAGGCCTGGACAGGTGGGGAGGGCTGGCAGGGCTGGGTTCTGGGTAGAGCTGGCAGTTGAAAGGGGGTAGAATAACCCAGGGCTGGAGATTGTGCCTGAACTGTCAGGTTCTATGTCAGGAGGGGGAGGAAATTTCTGGGGCCGCCATAGCCACTCACCATCAACTCTGTAGCTCAAAACAACAGAACATCACTGCTCCCCACTCTGTCTCTGGTGAACCCTCTCATCGCTACGCACCTCTGGCCTGCACCCCAGCTTGTATGCATAAATAAATCTTAAAAAACAAAAACAGAACTTCATTCTTGAACAGTTCTGGAGGCCAGAAATCCTAAATCAGGGTGTCGATAGGGTGGCTCCTGAGACAGGCAGGAGCTATGTGGCGGTGGGCACAGGACTCACACCCTGGAATCAACCACTTTCACACATGCACACACATACACGCGCACACACACGCACACACGTGCTCTTTGCCAATCCAGGCCCGAGGAGGGTGACGGGGGGTACCTGGGCTCCTGCCAGTTCCCCACTCAGCCACCTGGGAGGAAGGCACAGAAGGTACCTCCCGCTGCGGGCCCTCTGAGATCCGTTGCCATCACCAGCGTCATGATTAGATTTTTTCCTGTGGCAAGAGCTTCACTCACATGCGTGCTTCGGACACGATGAAAATCTGCACGTCTCAGTTTTAAAGGCGACTTAAAACACTTGGCAGACTGCAAGGGGTGGTTTCTTCCCTAATGCAGAGGGGCGGTGACGCTTGAGGGGTTTTGCTGCAGGCGTGGCTGGCACTTTTGGGACGGTAAATTTTAGGAAGGCGCTGGCAGACAGATCCCTAAATCACTAAATCTGAACAATCCCAGTAAGAGATTTCCAGGGCCTCCCTTCTGCTCTGTGGTTAGTGAGGAGGCTTGGGTGGCCCACCCAGAATTGCTGTGACGTTACATGTTTAGGGAAGTGCCTGAAATCCAGGAACTGGAATACAAATTAAAGGGCACACCCCCTCCTACACCAATAGCATCATGGTTTTGTTGAATTGTCAAACAAAGCGTGTGTTTTTCTGAATTTGGTTCAATGAGCTGAAAACTGCCAGTTTAAAGTAAATGATTGTTTGACAGTCATTTCAACAGAGGCTTTAGTCAACAACCAAGGACGGGCAACTGCGTGGACCGGTCAGTGGAGAGGAGAAGGGGGTGACAGCCCAACCACGCACGCTTGCAGGAAACACCCCTCCAACACCAGGACGCCTTGCAAACATGCTAAAAATGTTTTAAAAACGCAATACGGTAGGAAAGAACTTGTCCTCCTATCCCAGTGCCCTTCAAGGCTTATTGCCTCATTGCCTTGCAGATGGTGTGAATTAAAATATGCCAAAAAGCAACTTATTCTTATTTGGGAAATAAATCCATGTTCAGTGAGGGAAATATCAACAGGATGGGAAAAAATATAAAGGAGGAAATAGAATCACCAGAAATCTTACCCCCCAGTAAAAATACACGTTTCTCTGCGAGACTGATTTCTAGACCTTTCCAGGTGAGGGGATCGCTGGGAATCCAAGCTCTGGCGGGCGACTTCCTGGGCCTGCAGGATGGGGCTGGTCCTTGTGCCTGCCCCGGCCCAGGGCTCTGCTTCCCTCCTGCTCACTCTGAGTCCCAGAGCGCCCTCATCCGGGACCATTTGTGGGGAATCCAGGGGGCCAGACCTTCCTTCTTTCCCTCATGGAGGTTTCTCATCCTGACTCACAAGCTTGATTCCGATTTTCCAATGTAAATGTCATAAAACTAACTTTACCAGGGGTCAGCACACCAAGGGGCGCTGGGAGAGTTGGTTGGATGCGGCAGAGGAACACCGCCAGTGGCTGTCTCCGGTTGGCCTCGTGGGGGGCCAGCCACACAGAACTCGGGGGGCAGCAGGATGCCTGTGCACTGTGATTTCTGCAGGACAGACTCACACTCTCAAAGCACAGCCAAAACGTCGGGGTGGGGGGTAGCAGCAGGAAACAAACCAAACACCCCCCCCCACACCCCACCAAGGACCACCGGCCTGCCCCCCACAGCAAAATTGGCTCATGGCATCTGGGTGGAGGTGAATTTGCGCTTTAGTCCTGCTGTCTGGGTGGAGGCTTTCTCACGGAGGCAGGGAAGATGCATCCTGCCCCTTGGGAATTCTAGGGAGTGTTTCTGGAAAACTTAGCTCAGATCAGTAGCTCTTTGGGGATGAAACCTGCCGCTGTCTGAAAGGCGAGTGCGACAGCTCGAGGAGTGGAGCTTCCATGAGGCCCGTTCCAAAGAGTTTTCTGTCCCAAGAACCCAGAGGTGGGCATGTCCCAGGACTGAATGTGGCGGGCTCAGCCCTGATTCCAAGGCCCTCTTCAAGGCACTGCTGAGCTTGGCCATCCTTAGTCACTGCCCCCAAACCTGTGCCTGGGGTCCCCGGCCCTGGGGTCCCCGGCCCTGGCCAGCTGCTGGAGCAGGCGTGACCCTCACCCCTCGCCTCTCCCACCGAGCAGAGATGAGCACTGACTCCTTGATGCTTTCAAAATTGCAATAAATATACAGAGCACAAAATTCACCGCGTTGGTATTTAAAAGCGCAGGACCCAGTGCCGCTCAGTTACTAAGTGGCTTCTAACTCCGGCGCCACTGAGTCCCCAGGACCAGCCCTGCGCTGCTGCCACCCGGTCCCTCAGCACCCCCCGCCCCCGGCAGCCGGCCACCACTCACCCGCTCTCGGGCTCGTCACTTGCCTTCTCCGGACCCTCACGCGAGCAGAGCCACGCGGTCTGTAGTTCTGGGCGACAGACTTCCCCACTTTTCTTACTCCCCAAGCCCAGCAGGTCACAGCCCGGGCAGCCCTCTCCCCATCAAGCCCTCCCCGTCCTGTGGACACACCACACCCCATTATCCCGGCGTGTCTCTGGAAGATCAAGAGGCTCTTCCTGGAACCCTGGGGGAGCCCTCCCCATCACGGAGCAGCTCTGCATGTGGGCGGGGGGGACTCGAGCAGGGGCAGTGGGGTTCTGGGGTCTTCTTCCCCTCCCTGTTTGGGGACATCCCTCCCCTGGGGTCCTGGAAGCCCTCAAGGACCACGGGGACCCTGCCAGCAGGATGGGCTCAGGGAGCAGACCTGGGTGTGCAGCCCTCAGCCAGCATCCTCAGTGGGGGTGCTTCCCTAAGTGGGGGCAGCCTCCCCACAGTCGGTATGACAGTGGCTGAAGGCCAATCAATCAGGATGGACGTCATCTCCCGAACGACGCCCCAAGCCAAGCCCTCTTAGGCAGAACTTAGAAAAGGTCTAAAGAAAAGCCCCACAGCCCCGCAGGACTCACGGGGATCAAGGACGTCAAAAGGAATTAAAAGACCAAGGAGAAGGCGCAGCAGGTTTCTTTGAAGAGAGCGGCTGTGTTTTGTGTCGGCCACCTCACCCCACCCCGTCCTCCTCCTCCCTTGGGGGGACACTTACCCACAGAGTCGGGGCCACCCCCGGGTCACTCTCTGCAGAGGGGACACCCCCTGCCTGCGAAGGCCGGGCCTGCTGTGGGCAGAGGGGAGCGGCTGGGCCGCAGGGACCACGGACACAGTCAGGTGAGCCGCGCTCAGGCCTGATGACCCTGCGGTCACTAGGTTCAGAGGCCACCAGGGGATCCCTGCAGCAGGGGTGCCCCAGACACCTGAGCCTCCAGGGGTCACCAGGGGATCCCTGCAGCAGGGGTGCCCCAGACACCTGAGCCTCCAGAGGGAGCCCAGGCCTTCCCCTCTGTGATTTAATAATTTTTTTTAAGATTTATTTATGCATTTTATTCATACAAGAATTGGGGTGTAGACCAGAGACGTGGGATGGCGAGAGGGTTCACCAGAGACAGAGTGGGGAGCAGAACAGGCAGACCGACGGAAGCACACTGCTGAGGGGAGCAGCGGGCGAGGCGGGAGAGGTCTGCTGCGCCATGTGGGAATCTCCCTGGCTGAGGATCGAACTCATGTCACCGCTGCTGACAGCTCCACAGCGCAGCGCCTAACCACGGCGCCACAAGCGAGGTCCCCCTCTGTGATTCAGCCCCGTTGGCTTCTGACCTGCAGAACTGTACGGTAACACTTTGTGTGCCGGTGCCCTTTCAATTTACCAGTCCTTGGGGCCAGCCATTTTCTGTGCCACCGCATGAATGGCAGAAGCATTCAATAAAACACACACAACTCCTGAACTACTGGATATTAAAAAAACTGTAATATCTCTCATAAAACCTTACACTTTCACCAAAACAACGTGTAAAGCTTCTAGTCTGAGTACGATCAAAGAAACAGCTCCCAATAGTTCCAAATAAATCCACCGTGGCGTGAAAAACCAGAGACCAGATGAACACGTATGAATACGTGAGCGGCCACCTGACGCTGGTGACAGAAACGTGTACTAATATGTGAGCGGACCACAGAGTGGTAAGAAAGACAAGTAACTGCCGCAGGCCGCTAGGGCTGCGACGGTTTGTTATGGCGGCCGCAGAAAATCTGGCAACATCTGTTTGGATTGAGACTGAAACACACATTCTCAGTCCACAAAGCACAAATGTTAACTCTGGGTTTGTTCAGGTCAAAAAGTTCAAGAAGCCCTACTGCGTGTACCGCTGGGCCAAGAAGCCCTACTGCGTGTACCGCTGGGCCAAGAAGCCCTACTGCGTGTACCGCTGGAGCCAAGAAGCCCTACTGCGTGTACCGCTGGAGCCAAGAAGCCCTACTGCGTGTGCCGCTGGGCCAAGAAGCCCTACTGCGTGTACCGCTGGAGCCAAGAAGCCCTACTGCGTGTACCGCTGGAGCCAAGAAGCCCTACTGCGTGTACCGCTGGACACCACCAGCCATGTCCACGTACCAGAGCCCGGCGGAACAGAGAACTCCGTGTTCTGTGTCGGCCATTGCCTGCAGCCATTAGGTTTCAGAAACTATCCCCATAGCTGGGGATACCCGGCCCCCACGTTCCCTGGCGCTTCCCGGGAGTGTCTAGTCCCAGGCGTGTCCCCCACGATGGTGTGAGGCTGGCTCAGGGCGGAGTCTGGGCTGAGGAGACGGTCAGAGGCCCAGGCGACCTCGGATGTTTCTAATTTCATTCTCCATCGCCCACAATTACTGGAAAGGAGAAGAAAATTCCAGTGCTGGTTAACGGGGATTCCCCAAGCCGGCCGCAAACCTTCAGCAAGAGAAACCTTGCCTGTCCCCAGCACCACGGCCTCGGCCACCGAGTCCGGCCACACGGACACGCAGAGGGAATGGTCTTGACTCGAGATTTTAAAAGCCCAGCACGACCCCCTTGGAGCTCAAGTTTTCAACACCCGTGGCATTCTGGATTTTCATTTCTGACTTGATGACACGCTTTAAGCACGCCCAGCAGGCGCTGAAACTTCGAGGGGAGTTTTTCCTGCCAGGGTCCAGCCAGCTGCTTCCTGATCTTTGGCGTGAATAAGAGGACAAGGAGCCGCTCTGGGCCAGAAGTCCCCTGGGTCGGGCGAGGGCATGACTGGGTCCTGCCCCCAGCGCTGAGGGGCGGGAGCTATCAGCCAGCAAACAGCAGCTCCTCTCCTGACCTCTGCTCACCACCCTGAGCAGGGCACCCTGAGCCAGGGACCGGGTAGGGAGGTGCCCAGAGGCGCCATGTCCCCCCACGGAGGGCAGCGACCACCCTCGTCTCCTGCGGCAAAGGGACTGTCCCAGCGCCGGCCCATCTGGGCTTCGCTTCTCCCCGCTTCTGCTGAGTTTGTTTCCCGTTACTCTTACCCCACGGACACTGTGCTGAGAATGTGACACTTTTTAAAAAGCCTCTTTAAAGCTCGTTGGGAATAATCTCAGCCCCGGCGCAGTGACGCGATGGCGCTAAGTCTACTTTGAGGAGAGGTCACCGACCGCGGCCCTGGTCCCCAGCCGGCCGCTAAGGGGCCACGCCCACCTCCCTGCCTTGGAGGCCACGCCCCCTTCTGCCCTAGAGCCCCCTGCGGCCCTGTGTCCGTGACCCCACATGGCCAGGGCTTGTCCTCGGGTTCACATTGGGGGGTGGAGAGCTCGCTTCGTGTGGTCGTTCTTTTCGGAAAACTTTGGGAGTTTCTCCAGGGAGGTTCCGACTGGAAGCGGATCCCTGGCCCAGCTGACCATGCACAGCCCGCGTAATACCAGCCAATAAGGCCCAGTCGGGAACCCTAAGGCCTAGCATGGTCCCCGTATGTGGAAGGGGCCCAGCAAGTGTTTGTTGAATGAATGGTTGATGTCCAAGCACGTAGCACCGTGTGTGCCTTCAAGGCCACAGAGCAAGGCAGGAGAGTTACTTGAGTGTGGATGGCTCGAGTGCCAGCCCTGTTCTTCCCTGAGCCTGTGGCCCAGGACTAGCCCGGACGCCAGCCGACCACCAGCTCGGTGCCACTTTCCGTGGCTTGCTGGTTTCTAGGCAAGAAGATCTGGCCGCCTCTGGCTCTTAAAGCTCAGCACAATGCCTGCTGCCCTCCTGGGTGGGGAGACCTCGCCTCTGACACCCGGGACCCCTAGAGCCGTAGATCCCCAAAGTGTGTGGATAATAAACACATGCCCAACTGGGTCACTGGGAATATGGTCCACGGGCCACTCTTGCTTCTGCCCGCTGGTTCCTGGAGCCAGATCTTTTACCTGCCGGGGGCAAGACGTGCTCACCGTGCAGGCAGACGTGGGAGTCGGGATGCTGGAGCTCCCGCCTCGCCGGGCATCCTCTCCAAATGGCGCCTCCACTTGTCCTTACGAAGCCCCTGCTCCCCTCTCTCGGGCTGGGAGGTCCCGGGTTGTCGCGAAGGGTCTAGCTGGCAGGACTGTGGCAGTGTCCTCCTGTACTTGGGCACGTGTCCCTTGATTCAGAGCAATGTGAGCGAAGGCCCTAGAGCGGGGTCAGCATTTCCAGACCGTCAAAGTGTTGGCTGAGACCCTGCGGGCAAGGTCAGTCCGTGCTGAGTGTACCTGTCAGTTGCAGCCGAGGCAAATCACTTTCTAGGGCTTCAGGGTTTCAACAAAATTGCTCACCCCTGGGTGACCGGCGGGACGCAAATGGTGTCGCCTCCGTGGTCCAGCGCTGGTCTCTGCTGACCCGCCAGCGACAGCGCTGCTTCAGCCTCGAAGAGCCAGGCCCTGCTGTGGCGCCATCTCGCCACCACCGCGAGTCCTGCAGGGACCTCGCCAGGCCGGCCCAGGGGCGGCTGAGGAAAGAGGCTGACCAGTGTGGCGAGTCACGGCCCGGCTGGCTGCGTGTCCCCTTGTCTGCGCTGCTCTCCGGCGGGCGTCAGCTGGGGGAGCCGCTCCTGGGGCTCCCACCGGCCCGTCTGCACGCGCCCAGCCCACACCAGGGCTCTGGAATTCTTGGTCTTTGCTCCTGTGCCTTTCTAGGCCGCTGCCCACCCAGCCACCCGCTGACCGCTGCCCCTGGCCCAGGTCGGCCCTCAGCTTGGCCACCCATCTTTCCCTCCTATGTCAGGGTGGACCGCACCCCAGGACCTCCCTCTCCTGGTTGTTGGATCTTAGAAATGCATGTCCCGGGTCAGCATTTCCACTCAATCATCTGGACAACGTGCCCTTGGCGTAGTCTTTCAAAACAGGGACGTGTGCCCAGAAGGACATGGGAAAGGGTGGCGTGCGGAGTTCTTGGGGACATGTCCGTAGCACGCTGCTGATTCTGAACAGGCCACACGGGAGGCCCCGGAAACCCATGATTTCTCCAGCTTCTCAGAGGCCCTTTCTTTTTTTTTTTTTTCAATTCTTTTTTTTTTTTAAAGGTTTATTTATTTATACATACAAGCTGGGGTACAGGCCAGAGGCGTGGGGCGGCGAGAGGGTTCACCAGAGACAGAGTGGGGAGCAGAACAGGCAGATCAGAAACACACTGCTGAGGGGAGCAGCGGGCGAGGCAGGAGAGGTCTGCTGCACCATGTGGGAATCTCCCTAGCCGGGCGTCGAACTCGCATCGCGCACTGCTGACAGCTCCACAGCGCAGCGCTCAACCGCCGAGCCACCGGGGAGGCCCTCAGAGGCCCTTTCTGTGTCCTTAACAAAAACCAACATATGTTATAAGCCACTTTGAATGAACCAGCCTTAAAAATACGCGCACTCTTGGAAGGTGCCTACACTGCATTTCCTCTTACTGCAAGGACAGATTTAGGGGACATTTTCTTCCAGGACGCAGGGAGTTAAGACAGAATTACAGTCTGGCCCATGTGTCGGGAGCAGGGGTGTTGAGAGAGGGGCGGAGAGCCATCCCAAACTTCCCACTGCTCTCCAGTTTTCTTGCCTGGCCCCTGCCAGTCACGCTTCATTAAAAGCCGCTCCCACGGGTGCTTGCCCCGCGGGGCAAGGTGGGGAAGGCGTGAGTCTGAGCCCGAGGCCAGGTGTAGGACTGGTCACCACGCTGGACACGCGGCATCAGAAAAGCTCAGCACAGTCCAGCAGGGAAGATGCTCTCTGTCTGGGGTGACCTTGCAGACTCTTGGGGTGCAGCCTGGACATCACAAGCAAACTGGGGAGCCGCAGGCACTCTTAGCACACCCCCTCGAGAGCTGGCACAGACCTCGCAGCAAGCACGCTGGGGCGGGGCAGGGCTATGGCCGCCTCCTGGCCTCTGCTCTGAGCTAACTGGCCGGTCTTTCCCCTAGGGGCAGACCCCGGGAGACTTGTTATGAACACGAGCCTTCTGCAGGGTTTTCCTCTCTGTGAGAGAGAACATTCAAGACCCGAGGTCATGCGGGATACGTTTCATTAATATTGATAACAGGAAAGGAACCTGCAGAAACAGATCGCGTTCCCAAACGGGCATCTCCACATCGTAGTTTTGCATTACAAAGAGGAACGCTTTGGGGCAGCAGTCTCCGTCTCAGAAATGCACCCACTGAACACCAAAACCCCACCATGGGGCCTCCCTGGTGGCGCAGTGGTTGAGCGCTGCACTGTGGAGCTGTCGGCAGCAGTGATGAGAGTTCGACGCCCAGCCGGGGAGAATCCCACATGGCGCAGCAGACCTCTCCTGCCTCGCCCGCTGCTCCCCTCAGCAGTGTGTTTCTGATCTGCCTGTTCTGCTCCCGACTCTGTCTCTGGTGAACCCTCTTGCCGCCCCACACCTCCGGCCTGCACCCCAGCTTGTATGAATAAATAAATAAATCTTTAAAATAAAAAACCCCACCATGGAGAACAGGGCACCATAAGTCGATGCATAAACAGCGAACCCCAAGTCAGAGACTCACGGAGACCCCTGACTGGCGGGTACTTAGGGCTGCGTCATCCTCACCTGGCCAGAAGCTCAGAAATGACCTTGAAGTAAGTGTCAGGTCTGCTCTTTGAAGCAAACGCTCAGGCTGCCAGCGGGAAGCAGCTGGAAGAGGGGGGGAGCGCGGGAGGGGCTGCGTGCTGCATGCATTCTTGCTGCAAAGACACACAGACGCGGCACAGAAAGACACCGGCCGTCAGTGGCACGGGGGGAGGAGCCGGGACGAGCATCTTCTCGGCAGGGCGGGCGATTTCCTTCCAGCCACAGTCACACTGGCAGTTGAATGCATCACCTTCACGCACACCAAGGCTTTCTGTGATCTCGGCAACATTTTATGCGAGGAGGACTCCTTCAGGGAGCATTTCTTATTAATGATATTCATCTTTTATAATAATATTTACTTTTATTGAGCACTTACCAAGAACTCCCGGGCTAAGCACACCGCACCTCTTGTGTTCCCCCGGCAGCTCCCGAACCAGCTGTCACGGATTCTAGCTCAGCGAGAACACCAGGCTGGGGGGAGCGAGATGGTCAGCCCCGGAGCCGGGGGTCAGAGCTGGGGTTTGAGCAGACCCCAGGACAAGGGGGAAGGGCCCTAACCAGGGGCCCTCAGTGGTAAGCGGAGGGAAGCGGCAAGTCCCTAGAGTGGGGTGCTGGGCAGCGGGGTGCTCCGGCGTGGCCCCTAAGCGGTCTGTGCCGGCTGGTTTCTCACGCGTCCACCGGCGCTTGAAGCCCCGTGTGGTCTGCGCAGCAGCGGTGATCGCGCCCTTAGAATCACGTTGCTTCCCAAACACCAAGCAACAGTCAAGAGTCGTGGTTGGATGTCAACCTCTGGTTCCCAGCAATTCAGCCTTGGGAAGATAATTTCACACCTAACACACGCCCGACTTTCAAAAGTCGTTGCGAGAATTCGAACACACACCTACCCAATCCTACGGAGCGCAAATTTCAGTTCGTACCCCAGGACTGTCCTGAATGTCAGCTGGGTAAAGACCACCCTTGCGGACGCGCTGGGCTGGGCCAGCGGTGACACTGCGTGCGGTCACGTGGCGTCACGTCTTGGTGGCGTCCCCTTCGGTGCTAAATTACGTCCTCGGTTCACCTCCTGGCGCAGCTGGCCGGAACGTGCTTTCCTCATGAGTGAGGAATGTGCTTTCCTCGTGAGGGACAGGCCAAGGGTGCCTGTTTTCTGACTTGTTTTCAACAAACCCGCCAAATCCTGGTCACCTCAAAAGTGCGTGTGAATTCCAAGCCTCAGGGAAGGGAAAGGGGAAGGCCTCCGGACTCTGCGGCCAGCCTCGCCCTCGCCCAGCGCCCCTCAGTGGGGAGCTCATTGCCGCGGGCTCAGCGGCCACACCTGTGTTTACCTGGCTGGGTCTGGTCCCCCAGAGAGCCTGGGTCTGTGGGGCTCAGCCCACAGGACTGAGTCACGAGGGGAGAGGAAGACTCGACATAGAGGTGGCAAAGGCGCCGCTTCACCGCCCGACCGGCTTGGGCGAGGAGGACACACATGGGCACAGACGTGGGGACCAGAGACACCCCGAATTTACAGACAGAGAACGCTCTCCCCAGAGAGGGCACGTCGACGCAGCGCCTTAGCTGCCACCCCAGGCTCCCCGGGCTAAGGCTGGCTTGAGCGCAAGACACAACGACGCCAAGAAGCAAACTCCGTGTTGACACCGGGGCTTGGCAGACACTGAGACGCCGACCAGGAGGCCTGGCCAGTTGGGACCTGGGGGACACCCAGCGCCCAGGGCCGGCACCGCCTGCGGAAGGCCTCCCTCCAGGGGCCTCCCTCCTGGGCATGCCTGGGAATTAATTGCAGGCAGCATTTTTAGCGAAAAGCCCACGTACGTTTTTAGGGAAAACTGCTTTTGAAGGGCTGCATGAAAGGAACACGGATGAGTGTCACTGCGTCCCCTCCAGGCCCTGGACATCGGTTCCCTGGGGCTGGCCGGGGTGCGCACCGCCCCCAGCCACAGGGAGGCACTGTCCCGGGGCGCTCAGCCGCTCCGGGCAGTTCGCCCTGTGTGCGGTCAGCGCCGGCTCGTTTGTGGGTCACTTCCCCCAGGGACCAGAAAGGCACCAAGGGGTCAGGAAGGCGCCGGCCCGGCGCTTCACTGCCGCTTTCTCAGGGACTTGGGGTGTCACCCAGAAAGCAGCCTGCCTCCTCCTGTGGCGGGCCCGTGGGGGCCTCGCCGCGTCTCGGGGCCCCTGGGCTGCCCCGTCACCGGCTTTCCCGGGCGCAGAGCCGAGCTCGCTTCCGCCCTTTCTCTGCCCTTTCCTGTTGCTCTGACGCCCACAGCGCGGCTGCAGAAAGTGGACATGTAATGCGCGCAGGTGGTAAACGCTTTTAAGTGCCCAGGAGGGGGCTGGTAAAAAGCAGTGTTGGGGGGCTGGGGGTCTATACAGCCTCAGGGCCCCTCTTCACGAGAAAGAGCAGTGTCCCGGGGCAGAGCTCACGTGGCTGTGTCTGACCGTGGCCAGGACCCAGCCCCTGCTCCCGGCCCCGAGGGGGACGCGAGTAAGCCCACTCCGACGGCCAGAAGCCTCCCCGCACCCGCCCTCTGCGCCCCCGTTTCTGCTGCCGCCTTCCCCGTGACCCCCTCCGGAGCCGCTCCCCCGAGACAGGCTGCGCAGAGCGAGCAGAGCGGAGTACCAGCTTGGCCCGCTCTGGTCTTAAGGGGCTCACATACACAACACGCGCGCCCCGACACCCCTGCCCCACCCCCAGCCGGAGGCCACGCCAGGGCTCCAGCGGGCGCGCGGTCTCGCCGCAGCCCGGGGCAGTCGGGGCGCTGGGCCTGTGTCCACCTGTGGGGCGGAGACGGGGACTGGAGAGTGAATTTAAGACAGAGGTGGGGTTTGGGGCGCCCTCGCCCCACGCAGCGCCCGGCCCTGCAGGACCCCGCCGTCTGAGGGGCGGAGCAGACCTGCGCTCGGGGAGCACGTGGCGGAGCCGGGCTGCCCGCCCCCAGCTGTGCCCAGCCCGTGGACTCCTCCCGGGACCTGGCCTTGCTCTGCCCCACACCCGCGGGCCTGACTTCTGAGACCCATTTGGTCACTTTTCCTTATCTGTGGTCACCTTTGAGCTGGGTTCTGGAAAGAGTCAATAATGATCGCTATGGGCTGAATTATGTCCCCCTCAAATCTTAACCGCGCAGGACCTCAGGGTTCCCCCGCGGCACTGGGCGCCGGCCGGAGACCCGCGGAGGGCCCTGGGCCCCGAGCAGAGGGCACCGGGGCGCCCAAAGGCAGCGGGGGCGGGGGGCCGCTCCGGTAGGCGCTGCTGAGGGCTCGGCTGGGCGGCCGGGAGCGCAGGGTGTGCGGCCAGCGGATTCCCTGCGCCCCGACTGGGAGGCCGACAGTCGGAAAGCGCCCCTCGAGCTGCGTTAGTGGCCGGGGCGCCTGACGCTCACACAGACCCTCCCTGGCGCCACCTTGGGGAAGCGGGGAGCTGCTGACACAAAGGGAGGGGCCCTGCCAGACTTTGCCGGGAGAGGTACCCCAGGGGTCACAAGCCGGGCTCCGGGGTCATGGACCCACCCAGGGATGCGGGGGGCTAGGCTCCCGGAGGCCACCGCCCCACGTGCGGATGGGCAGGCCGAGGCGTCCCCAGGGCCTCCGCCCCTTCCGGGGTCAGCCACTTGGTCGCTGGGGAAGGAGGAAATTTTTTTCCTGCTTTTCCGGCCTTTCCAATAAAGGGGCCTCTGGAGGAGGGTTATGGCAGCCCGGGTTATATTTTTGTGTTTTCTGCTCTCTGCCTCCTTATGGGAGATCATGGGCACCCGCAGAAGACTCAGGAGGGGAGAAGCCCCTGGGAAACAGAGCTGGCTCCTCCCTCACAGATTTGCAAGTGTAATCAGCATGTGAGTCTCCCGGGTCCCTTTCTCCTTAGAGCCCCCGCTATGTCCTGTCTCCTAGTTCCCCTTTCTTCTCACCCCAGTGGGCTGGGCTCTGCCCGGGGAGGCCTGGGGGAGTAGAATACTGGGCACTACTCTTGATTGAAGCCCCTCCTGGCTGGGTAAGGGGCTTGGGGCCAGCAGGCCTGCTGCAAAGAGCTTGGGGCACCGGAATGGAGGGAATTTACTTCTGTGAACGATGCAAAAGGATGTGCTGGGTTTCAGCTTTTCCCTCCTTCCAGCTCCCTTGCTCCCTCCTCTCCCTGCCCCCCTCCCCTCCCTGCCTCCTGGTGCCCCCCACTTCTGGGGCTGGGCTCCTGCTGGGGACTGGAGAGGGGCTATGGGGTGCTTGCCATCCTGTGAAGCAGACCCAGGGCTCCCCAGGACTTCACGGGGTGCATGGTGACTGGCTACTCTCCAAAATCAGCCCCCATGGCAGTTTCACTCATTCGTTCATTCATTCATTCCTCCCGTCCACTCCGGTGAGAGCCCGAGCTCCCCTGCGCCAGCACAGTTCAAGGGCAAACCTCTGTGCCGTTTCCTGCGGACGTGGAATCTGTTTCTGGAACACGTGAAAACAGACTCAGAACCCGACAGTGACCCACAAGCAGCCTTTGCACTCACCTGGGAGATCCTTCACCAAGGTCCTTCACCTCCCAGCGCGACGGGGGGGGGGGGGGGGCGGGGATAATCACCTCCAGGGTGGGAATAATCGAGCAGTTTTAAACACGAGGCCGTGCAGATCCTCTCTAGTCAGTTTGAGGGGGCTGCTGCATTTCTGGAACATTCTCTCACAGAACCAGGTCAACTGGCCACTGCCAGGGTCCATTTAAGAGGTGATGGTGGCTGGCAGGCCCACAGCCCAGGCACCAGCACCCCTCACAGCCCTGTGGGTGCCCCCCTGGGCACACTAAGGGGCGAGGCCCCTCGGCGGCACTGGCCTGAGTGTCCCTCGTGCACAGACGGGGGTGGGGGACGGAGCCCGGAGCTGCCGTGACAGGTCATGAGGCACCTTATGAGCGAAGGGTCAGTTGGGAGCCCGCTTGGAGCTGCTATAATGAAATGTCCTGTGTCCATCAGCCGGAGAGGTCGTGACCAGCTGCAGATAAACCGGTTTCGTGGCAGGGCAGAGCTGGGACCTCGGGAGGGCAGGACGGTCCTCACGTCCAGCTGGGCTGGCTCGGGGCCGCCTTGGGAGCAGGACATGTCCCTGAAGTTCTAAGAGGCCTCTGAGAGGTGGCCCTGAAGAGCAATGCAAGAGCGGGGTCTCTGCCCCGCCCACAGGGCCACTGCCAGCAGCCCTGTCCTCCCCACAGAGGACGGCACCCTCGGCTCCCCGCGGCCCAACGGCTCAGCTGCGACGCTCCACCCCACGGAGGACCCGTAGCCCTGGCCTCCTGCTCCGGCCTGGGCCGGTCTCTGTCCGCCACCTGGACGCTCGTTTTCTGCACGGGCAGGTACCTCGGTACAGTCCCTGCAAAGCTGCACGGGAGGAAACGCTGAGTCTTGCTGGGTGGCGCCTTCTGAAAGCCGAGAGGGAGAGGGGTGGCGAGCAGGGATGCCAGGGCTGTCCGGCCCTTGCCCGCTTCTGTTCGCAGCGTGAGGAGGGGCAGTGATGCGCCAGCAGGCCCGGGCAGGGTCCCCACGACTCGGGCAGACGGGTGAGGAGAGTCCCGGAGCCCTCGGCGGGTTTTCCAGACTCTACTGCTCTCAGGGGAGCAGGCGCACCAGGCAGGGGCTGGCACCAAGGCACAGGCTGGGCAGTCAGGGGCCGGGACGCAGGCAGGCAACGGAGCTCCTAAGCCCCCCACAAATCTCTGCTCTTTCTCGGGGCCCTCTCTGGCATCTCTTGTGGTCTCTGCGCAGTCCTCCGTCCTCCCCGCCGCCCGGTAGCCGTGCTCCCTGGCATTTTTCTGGCTGACGCCGCCCACAGCCCCGCCCCCGGCTCAGGCGTGCCCACCCACGCTCAGATGTCCACAATCAGGCCTGAGTGCCCCAGCCCGCCCCAGCGCCTCCGGCATCAACAAGATCGAGGCCGCAGGGGATGGCCGCAGAGGCCAGGGGCGTAAAAGCCTGATTAAATCACTGACCCTACAGGAGACTTGACCCCTGCGTGCAGCGTGAACCCCTGGAAAGCTCCCGTCTGTGGGGCCACCAGCCTGCTCTTGAACTTGACCCACGCAAAGCAGCACCTCCTGGGGGTGAAGCAGAGGAGGGGCTCGGAGGTCCTCCTGCCTCGTGAGTCCTGTCCAGGGGTGCTGCCGTGGGGTGGGGGAGGGGAGCACAGCCCCTGTACAGAGTGAAGCGGAGATGGTCAGAAGGGACATATAGTTAGCGCGGTTTTGAGGGGTCCAGGAGGGGCTGGGGGTGACTGGGCGTGCCTGGGGGCTTTTCCTGGCTGCCTGCTTTCCTGGGGAGTGGGGAGGGTGCGGCCAAACTCGGTTCCCCTGTAGCCTTATTTTTGCCCACCCTTTGCCATGCCACTGTTCTTTACTAGCCAGGGCGCGGACTTGCCCCCTGTCCTAGAAGTTTTCGCCTTCCCCTTTCGCCGGCTGCCGAGGAGAAAGTACCGAGTGCGGCTCTTACTTCATCAGGAGAAAGCAGCGTCCTCGTGAGCAAGCCCACCAGCCCACCCGCATCGGGGGCCGGGCGTGCACCACAAACCGGGGCTCACACCCCAAGATCGGTCCTGTCACCGCCGGGGGCCAGAGACGGGTGTCTGGGGCACCTCTCTGAAGGGAGAATGTGCTGGCACTTCTCTGAGCGCCTCGGTCCTCCCGGGCCTCGTGATGCGTCTCTGCAGCTCCTGGGCCCCCGAGACCCTGTTTCCGCCCCCCGTGAGGACACCAGCCATGCTGGGTCAGGCCCCCTAATCCTGGAGGAGCATCTCCTCCTCTTAACCTTCATTCCATCTTGGAATGACAGAAGACACAGGAGCAGGTTCTCCATGGAGCTGCGCAGACGGGTCTAAAGGGAGGGAGTTCTGGAGCCCTCAGTGGCTCTCAGGCTTTTATTGGCCTCTTGTAGAGAGGCCACCAGGTGCAGGGCAGGCAGCGGGGCTGGGAGGCCGGGAGGCTGCCAGGCCGCCCAGCCCCCGGCAAACTTTCACCACTGTCTCAGGCTCTTTGGCGGCGTCTCGTGGTCTCGGCCGCACCCCGAGTGGCCCTCTGCTCCACGCTCTGTTCTCTGCTGCTACTGCCACTGCTGCCGCTGCTGCTTCTGCTTTAAGCCCAGTCTCTGGCCCAGGTGCGCCCACTCACGCGGCCCACACCTGCCCCAGGGGCCGCCACCAGGCAGCGCGTGGGCCCGCAGGGGTCTGCCATTGACGGGAGGGGAGAGAAACCTGATGATTCTCGTTTGCCCTACACATCTGCAACGATCCTGTTTTTGAATAAGGTCATATTTGCAGGTACGAGCAGGCTAAGACCCTGATACATCTTTTGGGGGCCCAATCCAGCCCACAACAGACGCCTCCCTTGTTCAAGTGGAGGGGTCCCGGCTCCAGTCTGCAGCCACGCCCTGGGTCCCTGGCACCTCCATCTTCGTTTCTCAGGAGGGTTCTCCCTGCTCTCACTCCCTTTCTCCCTGCCTGCTGGAAGATGAAAACACACTGTCGCTCTAGCAGAACCCACCTGAAACAGAAGAGAAGCCCCCACACCCCCACCGTCCCCTGAAGCGCCTGTGCAGCTCTCTGCTCCTCTTCACCCCCCGGCTCCTCGCAAGACCCCTCCAGTCCCACTTCCAGCCTCTCCTCCTCCGCACGGGCCCAGCCCCTAAGGCCCGCAGGGGGGCCGCGTGTCCCCGCCGGCCGCTGACTGCCGGAGGGTGGCCTTGGCGTAGTCAGGCTCCTTTTACTCTCGACACTGTCTCGGTTTTGCGGTGACTGTTTGGCCACCTCGCGGTCACCCCGCGTCACCAGCCAAGTGGCCATTTTAAGCTTGACCACTCAGCAGAACGGGCCCCATGTGATGACCTTCCCAAGGGGCTTGTCCCACTCCATGGCTCTGACCCCACATCTTACCTCCACCCCTGTGTCGGGGTGTCATTGCTATGGTGACGAGACACTGAAGCGGGGAGAGGCCTCGGCTCGTGTGGCGGGGGGCGCTTCCGGTGCTTTTAAGCCACATCACTCAGGAGTCCTGTTTAGAAGACAACAAAATGAACACTGGCTGGGGCCTCCCTGGTGGCGCAGCGGTTGAGCGCTGCGCTGTGGAGCTGTCGGCAGCGGCAGATGGGAGTTCGACGCCCGGCCGGGGAGCTTCCCACAGGGCGCAGCAGACCTCTCCTGCCTCGCCCGCTGCTCCCCTCAGCAGTGTATTTCTGATCTGCCTGTTCTGCTCCCCACTCTGTCTCTGGTGCACCCTCTCGCCGCCCCACGCCTCTGGCCTGCACCCCAGCTTGCATGCACAAATAAATAAATCTCTTAAGAAAAACAAAATGAACACTGGCTGTTTCAAACAAGAACCATTTTAAAAGGTCACAGGCTTAAGGAACCAATGGGAGCCCGGAGGCCCTGGGCAGGAAAGGCAGGAAGAAATGACAGATCGTTGGGAGGCTCGGAAGTAAGTGGGAGAGCAGAGAGCAGGTGAGGACGGGAACGGGAATAACGGTGCTGGCCAAGCAGGCCCGGGGGAGGGGCGGGCTGGGCACACCCACCGACGGAATGAGAGGAGGGGGAGCTTTTCTGTGGTCCTGGTGAATTAAACTAGTCATTCGTAACAGTATATCTGGAAAAAACTTCAAATATCTGCAAATTAAACAGGCAGAGGAGCAAATTCACAGATCTGGGGAATTTGGAGACAGACATCTTTGGGGACTACTACTTGTCTGCTTAGTAGGTAATTAAGAAAAAGTAAATGAATCGAGGTGAGAGCACAGACCGACCAACTGCCTGGGGCCCAGATCTACAATTTAGGGCTTCTAGGAATCGAGAGGAAGGAATAAGCTGGCAGTTGTAGATCTAGAGGCAGGCTTGGAATTTTGCTGGGCACGTAGTAGGGCTTCAGTACAATGGCAAAATATTTGTTAAACTTTGGATCCAGGCCCAGTCGGCAGGCGCGGGGAATGCTTACAGAGGGCGAGGAGATAAATGCATCCCAGGACAGTGACGTGCCTGACCGGGGCTGCAGGTGCGAGAGGCAGAGTGACAGACGCGTGCTGACCGCTTAGGGGCGCACTCAACGCAGAGTCTCCCCCACTTCCAACAAACACCAGTCCATCAGACTCAAAAGCAGAGTTCCCTGATAGCATATCTTTCCCCCAGAGGACAGCGTTTAATCTACTCTCGATGTTGATGTCCTGGGATTAAAATATTCTGCCTTCTAATGCAGCGATTTACTGTGCCCTCTCCCTGCCCCTCGTCTTCTGTGTCAGAGTCCATCTTGCCATCCCAACGCCCTCCCGGAGATCCGTGCCGAGAACAGCGGGTTCATCTGTCATGTGCTGTGACTCATGAAAGGGAGAGTGTTTATTAATCGGCTATAGAATGTTTTCCAGAACCAGAATTAGCTCCAGGGTGGTCGTTATGTGCCTTGAGGGTGCATGGGGCAGAGAGAAGAAAGATGCTGGGGAGTAACGAGCACCGAAGAAGCATCTCCTGCCGTTCATTTAAGAAACAGAACTGCTCTGCTTTGTCTTTTTATTTCAGATGAGCAGGAGGAGGCTGGGGCTGATCTTGTCTGCACCGCCCAATCGCAGGTGGGTCTCGCTGATTCTTTGCCTATGTCCCCCCGTCTGCAATTTATGGGCCTGCGAGCCTGCCGTGAATACCCATAAATTGCCTCAGCAGTTCTGGGTGCAGTGGCGTTTGTTCAATAAAAATTTCCATCAACAATGAGAATTATTGGGAAACTCTGAAAATGTTGCATCGATTCAGCAAATGTTGCATTGATTCAGCCCAAGAGTGAATTTGTGCTTTTGCTTTGACCCAGACAAGGGTTGATCCTTGGTCTTCACTTGGGTCCAGTGTTCTGGACAGTTTTCTCTACCTTGTCAAGGACGGTGGATTTACTCCCCCTCCTCTGAGGCCGCAGAACCTCACTGACCCGAAGGCGGCAGCTCTGCCAGGTCTCCTGGGTCCCTCCAGGTGCCACAGCTAGGATACGGTCCAGTGAGACCAGGGGCCAGCAGAGCTGGTGGACGGACGTGACCCGACGAGAACACCACGGCCCTGGCCAGACCCGTCTCCATGACCCCCAGGCTGGCACCAGGGTCAGAGGTCAGAGGTCACTGCTGTCCCGGGGTCATTGGACCAGGTGCCCACAGCAGCTGCAATGGGCCACCAGGCCTTCTCTGGGGACAAGGATTTCTTCAGTCACAGCTTTCGGGACGGGGCCCGGCTGTGCAGCCCAGGCCCAGGGGCACTCACCAGGACCCCCAGCCTGCAGGGCAGGGGCCCTGGGTGTTCAAGAAGACCTGGGGTTCGGGGCTCCCCTGCCCTATTGTCTTTAAATTATTCAACTTCTCTGCACCTACTAATGCAGATACCCGCCTAGAGGGCCCCCGGGGGACTTGACCGAGGGAGACGGGGCTCCTGGAGCAGAGCCTGGCTCGGGCCTCCCCTAAAGGCTCACCCCACTCCCTGTCTTTGGGGCAGGGACGGGACCAGCTGCTTCCAGAATTCAGGGCTGTTGTGGCAGACCGCAAAGCCGGGCCGTTTCTCTCTGTAAAGGTCTAGAAGGGAGTGGGGGTGTGGCGTGGGGAGGGCCTTCCTGCCTCTGTGGTCGGGAGGCCACCCGCCCTGCATGCGGACCGGGGGCCCCTCGGAGCTGCAGGGAGCGTGGCCACAGGCGGACATTGCTGCAAGGCAGCGCCTTCCTCAGGATGGCCGGGGCGTCTCCCCAGCCCCTGGTGCAGCCACAAATTCCCAGTCACTGCAAGTCCCTGCTCCCCAAAGGGCGTGGGGGGACCGTCCACGCTCCTCTGGAGAGGCGTCCACGTCCTCGTCCTCGTCCTCCCTCCCTGCTGCTCTCCTGGACACTTCTGCGCCCCGTCCATCCCGACAGCAGAGCCAGCATTGCTGGGGGGCCGTTCGTCTGCTCCTCAGATGCAGGGTCCCCTGGATCGTCGCAGACCCCCTGCCTGGCAAGCTCGCTCCTGCTCTGCAGAGGCCGCTGGGTGCTCAGGCCCCAGGGTCAGCGTGTCCTCTGCCGGGGCCAGCCTGACCCCAGGTCGAAAGCAGCCGTGTGGGCCCCGTTACCCCGACTCTCATCACGTTGCCCCCGGCCCTGACTCTGTGCACAGCCCCTGCGTGCCTGCTTGGGCACAGCTTGCCGTTTGTTTGTTTGTTTGTTTGTCGTCCGCCTCAGCCCCTTAGCGCCTGTGCCCCAGTGCCTGGAGGCTCTGCACGAACTTGGAGCTCACCCCAAGACTATAGCTTTGACCTCGGACGTCTCAGACGCGAAAGGGGATACGGGTCTGTCCGCCTCGCGGTCCAGCTCGGGCCACACACAGACCAGTGCTGACTTTCCCTTTCTTAGATGCATTTAAAAATCCCCACATTTTGGGCCTCCCCGGTGGCGCAGCGGTTAAGCGCTGCGCTGTGGAGCTGTCAGCAGCAGTGACGCGAGTTCGACGCCCCGCCGGGGAGAATCCCACATGGTGCAGCAGACCTCTCCTGCCTCGCCCGCTGCTCCCCTCAGCAGTGTGTATCTGATCTGCCTGTTCTGCTCCCCACTCTGTCTCTGGTGAACCCTCTGGCCGCCCCATGCCTCTGGCCTGAACCCCAGCTTGTATGTATAAAAATAAATAAATAAAATAAATAAATAAAAATCCCTACATTTTAAGAAAGAGAGAGATCAAATATCTTCCCCTAAAGCCGTCTCGAGGGCAGGGGCTTTCTTTGTGAAAGAGCCGCCGAGTTGCTCTCCGCCATCTGCGGGGGCCAGCGCTGACCCAGCCCGACTCGCCCGCGGCTCCCACCGCCCACTGCTCTCAGCCCCTCAGCGCCGGGCCGGCCGGCTTACAGCGAGGCCTTGGCTGTGTGCCCCGTGCGCTCGGGGGGTCCCGCCGCGGACCTGGCTGAGGCCGCCCCAGGGAGGCTCCCGGGCAGCGTGGGTCCCGGCGTGAGCGGCCTCTGCCCCGCCCGCCCTGCTTTGCTGGCTGGGGTCAGGGAGGCTCTGGTCCCCTGGGGTGTCAGGGGCAGGGCCTAGTCGGCAGCTCTGACGGTCAGCGCCATGGACATCTTGGGCGGGACAGCCTTGTTTTAGGGGTCACTCTGTGAGAGCAGGAGGTTCTCCAGCGTCCGTGTCGGCTTCAGCTAGACCCACGCAGCAAAGCCCAAACCCACAACGTCTGCGGAGGCCCGCGGGAGCAAATCCCCACCTACGCCCCCACGCGGGGTCATCCACACCCCCGTGATGAGTCAAGCCTGTCTCGTGTGGGACCCCGACAAGAGGACGGCACCTTGGAAAGTGGGCGCGGCACAGAAGAGGCGGCCCGCAGGCCGCGGGGGACGGGCCTGGCCTGGGCCTGGCGCCGCCCGCGTCAGCCGTGGGAACGGGCTCCCGGGACACGGGCTTCCTTGTTTCAGAGTGGGGTGCGCACCTACCTCCTGGGCCAAGGGCGAGGAGGGGGGCCACCCGGGGTCCTGGGCAGCGAGCAGGGCGCAGAGCTGGGTCTTGGCAGGCCCAGGGGGTCGGCTCAGCACTCCCACCCCGCCCCCACGGGGCTCGGCTTGGCACAGCAGGTGGGCTTGGCGGCTCTCCACGGCCCTGCGCTGCGTGCAGCCCCTACCGCTCTGAGACGCCTCTTTGATTCACTGTCCTCCGGCGTCCACAAAGGCGGCCTGTGCGGGCGCAGCTGCGGTGGGCAGGCCTCGGAGGCTGTGGGAAGGGTCAGCCCGCAGCTGCGGGAAGTCGCGCCTTTCATGGGGCTTCCCCCCTGCCAGCCTGCGGCCCGCTGCCAGGGCGCGGGTGTCCTCGCTCCCCACGCCAGGGCATGCCCCGTGGGGACCCCATTCTCCTGCCCAAGCTGCTCTTGGCAGGAGCTGAGCTGCCGAGGTCAGTGGGGAGGAAGTGAGGGCAAGACAGAAGCACGGGGAAGAGCAGCTGAGCCCCTCTGTGCCCCGCCTGTGCTCAGCAGGGGCCCGGGGGCCTCTGCCCCCACCGAGGGCAGTGTCAGAATGGGGACCTCGGAGACTTTCAAAGTGGGGGAGAAAGGGAAGTCTCATTCAGTCTTCCCTTGGCTTTCAAGGAACGGGTGGTGGCTCACTGCGTCCACGGAATTCCAAGGAGATGAGAAAGCTAATGTCAAATAATTTCCAGTGAATACAGATGTCTTTTGCCTGACACAAGACAGAAACGCAGCGGGAATGCAGCCCTGCCGACACCTTGATTTCAGACCTCAGGTCTGCAAACTGGGAGAGAAACAACATTCCTGCTGTTTTAAGCCCCCCATTTCTGGGGCACTTGCTTTTGGCATCTCAGCGAACACGGCCTCTAGGGAGTTTGCTGCCAGAGTGTGGTGCTTGGCGCCCAGCCCATCTGGTGCCCCAGGGGCCAGCGCCCACACCGTCCACAATGACAATTAGAAAAACGCGCCCTAACTGTGCGAGGCTTTGATTTTAGAGTAAACATCAAACGCATTTCCTATTTCTCCGATTTATAAAAATCCGGTCTGGGTAAAGTGGCCAGGGCGGCAAGGTGGTAAGGTAAGGTGGCTTCGAGCTGGTTCTCAGGCTCTCGGCTCACAGCCTGCCTCACGCTGGCCCGTCCCGGGAGACGCCCTCCCTCCCATTTCCTTGTCACGGGCGGGAGACCTGCTGTCCAGCCCATCTCGGCCACCGCAGAGACACGGGCCCCTTCCTCTTGATGCCTGTCAGAAGGCCCCAGAAGGCGTGTTTAGACGGTGTTACACAGTGCTGGGTGCTGTGGCCAGGGTGGCCAGCCAGGTGGGCGGCTGCGGCCCTCGGTCACTCCTGAAGCCACCCTGGCATTGGGCCGGGAGGAAGATGGCAGTGGCCTTTGGAACATGATTCCCGGGGGTGTTTCCCGAAGGGGTGAACACACAGAGGCTTCCCCTATGGAGCCTGGGTGGGGCTGGCGAGGCTGAGGCCCTTCCTCTCTTTCCGCGCTTGCCGGAGTTTAGAGGACCTGCAATTATTTACTCCGAAGTCCCCAGCCATCCTTTCAAAGCTGACCCTGGTCATTTTGATGATTTTGGTGAAAACTGCTAATAAGTTAGCCCGGGCAGGGCCCACGGGAGTGGACTCAGCGGTGGAGGAGAGACTCCGGGAGAGCCCCCCTCCATCCGGGCCCCCCAGGCTGATGGGCCTCCTCGATTTTTTATACATTAAGTAGGACTATCCCCAAATTAAATTTTAATTATTTATGCATATAAAAGTAAATACGTCTTGTTTGAAGTCTTATAAAGTTGTATTAATCAGGGTTTTATAGATAAACAGAATAGAGTGTATATATAAAAAATATATTTAATTAGGGCCTCCCTGGTGGTGCAGGGGTTAGTCTCAGCACCATGAAGCTGTCGGCAGCTGCTGTAGCACGAGTTCGATCCCCGGCCAGGGAGCTTCCCACAGGGCGCAGCAGCCTCTCCTGCCTCCCCGCTGCTCCCCTCAGCAGTGTGTCTCAGTGGATCTGCCTGTTCTGCTCCCCACTCTGTCTCTGGGGAGTCCTCTCACCGCCCACACCTCTGGCCTACACCCCAATTCTTGTATGCATAAATAAATAAATCTTTAAAAATTAGATTTAATTAAAATTTTTAAATTGACTCATGCAATTTGGGGGACTGACAAGCCAGGATTCTACATGGCACACTTGTGCTAGAGTTGGAGAGGACGAGATATTGCAGCTGGAACCCAAAGGCTGCCTGAAAGCAGGAGCCCCACCTCTTCCGAGGCCCTCAATCTTGCCTCAGCCTTCAACTGATGGGGTGAGGCCCACCCACACTATGGAGGGTAATCTGCTTTCCTCAGAGTGCACCAGCTGAAGCATCAATTCATCCCAAAACACCTTGCAGCAACATCCAGAATGATGTTTTCCAAACATCTGGACACCGTGGCACCATCTAAGCATTATAGATAAAATAAAAGTGGATTTCAGTAAATGGAACATTGTTACACTATTACACCTTTAAAAGTAAGTCTTCCCTTGTGTTTGATGGGGATTCAGATAGTTTTTCTCCTTCCTTGAAAGCTGTGGTCCTTATACTTTACATAGAAGACTTAAGCCTTACTATTAAAAGACAAGACTGGGAAGACAAGATAGCAATTTTTGCAATCGAGGATATAGTATTTTCTTTAAATCACGTGCCTTTATACAAAGAATTTCTTTAAAAGCCTTTCTTAAGAAGAATGCTACTATAATAGCAGGAAAGATAGTAACCACTGTAATTAGAGTGGAGACATTTCTACAGGGTCAACATTTACTCTTATGTCTATATATTAACTCTCAAAACCCTCCTTCAGTCTCCTAACATTTATAAGGGTTCCACGTAAGCCAACGCCAAATTTGAACTTTTACAACTAAACAAATAGAATAAAATTTGGATGGTTCGAAGTTGAACTCTACGATTCATTCTTTCACTCCTTCGCTCTTGCAAGAATCCATTCAAACCCACCCAGCCAGTCTCCAGATATTCGGGAGGACCCAAGCCTTCCAGGCTCCGTACTAAGGGGTGCGCGAGTGGGGGGGTTCCCTACTTTTGGAAAGTTCCTGCCCTGCGGAGATAAGCAGCGATAGAAGACTCTGGCCTGTGTGCGGTCAGCACCGTAGTCAAAATACTTTGATGACACTTGGGGAAGCCCCTTCAGCTGATCATTTGCTGTGCGAACTGGGCTCCCTGGTCACCCCACGTACCCGCCGCAGCCCGAGGGGAGCACGATCACCGCGGGAGAGACCCGGGGCGGAGAGTCCTCGGATGTCAGAGCATCTTACCTAAGAGCGGACAGCTCACAAGTCAGGAGCCCCCATATCCAATCCTGCTGCCTGACCGTGAACTTGAGCCTGCTGGGAGGAGAGAGGGGAGACCCGACTGGACCGGGGTGCTGCGCTCCGGTTCAGAGTCCGCGGCTGGGGCAGCATGGGGGGAGGGGTGAAGGGCTGGATGCGGGCAGCGGGTGCGAGCAGAGGCAGCATGTCGGCGGGCAGGTTCCTGGACGAGGTGGCTGCTTGGCTGCGGCCATGAAGACAGAGGGGTCTAGCAGGACAGCCTGGTGGGCAGCAGCTGGTGGCATCATTGCTCACGGAGCCAGGGGGTGTGCAGGAGGAAGCGGAGGCCTCCAGGCAAAGCTGGCCAGCGTCGCCGTAAAATAAACCTCATGCTGTTGCTGGAGACGCCCAGGCGGCCACTCTTGGGAAACCCCGCGCACTCCGCTCTGCTCCCGTCCTAGCGCAAGCCAGGAGCTGCGGGGTTGCCCCAGTCCTTGCCTCGGACCCCCCTCCCCGCCCCCTCTCCGCCCCTGCCCCGGTTCTCCAGGCCGTCTGCAGACTCCATGGAGGCAGGAGGGTGCACAGCCAAGGCTGGCGGGCAGTCAAGAGTCTGAGACGGAGGGGTCCTCACGGCACTGAGTTGGGGACAGGGACGGGGCCTGGGTCAGGGAGCCTAGGACATGGGGTACAGGAGTCGGGGCAGGGAGGGGAGGTGCCCTTGCAGCTTCTGCAACCCCCCCCCCAGCCAACCCCCAGGCCAAGAGCTTCATCCCGTCCGACACTCAGAAGGTTGGGAGTTACCCGATCACCTGAAAACACCGACTCGATGCCAGTCTGCAGCTTCTGCATCAATGTGCTTTTTTTTTTTTAAAAGATTTATTTATTTGTGCATACAAGCTGGGGTGCAGGCCAGAGGCGTGGGGGACAAGAGGGTTCACCAGAGACAGAGCGGGGAGCAGAGCAGGCAGATGGATGGAAACACACTGCTGAGGGGAGCAGCGGGCGAGGCAGGAGAGGTCTGCCGCGCCATGTGGGGAATCTCCCTGGCCTGGGGTCGAACTTGCATTGCTGCTGCCAACAGCCCCACAGCGCAGCGCTTAACCACTGTGCCACCAGGGAGGCCCCCAATGTGCTTTCTTAATAACAGGCCCTAAAGGGCTTGCAAGATAGTGCTCTGCAGTAGACGGTTTCCCTGTCTGGGTAAGGGGCACTCCCCAGCTCACCACAGTGAGCCAAGGGACGGTGACGAGCACATCACTGGGGCGCCCGGAGCAGAACCCCAAGCAAGGTCATGCAATTACAGGACAGGGCGCAATCCAGTCGGTTCCAGCACACCCCCCGTACATGGCTTCTGGCCCACACTGGTGACCTGGGCTTGCTCTGAAGGTCTCGGCTCTCCTTTCAATCCCGGTGACCTAGTGAGCTGTTAAGGGCTGAGCTGGGTCCTCCCAAAAGAAATGGAAGCCCCAACACCCCTGCCCCTGGGATGGCGGCCCTGGCGAGGAACACAGGTGTTATCTCAGCACTGGATTACGGGGATCCTACGAGCCGAAGGAGACCCCGGCCAGGCGGAGTTCACAGTCAGGGCGGGAAGGAGCAAGCTCTGCCGGCAAAGATGCCCGAGGTGGTGGGAAGGCGAGCACACCTGGGTCACACCCGCTGTGCCAGCCCTCACGCTGCTTCCCAGAGCCTGGGGTCCTGCGGTGCTCCCTCCGAGGGACACCCTATTTGCTACTCTGGCTGAGCATCGGAACACCAGGGTGCTGGTGCAAAACAGCTTCCAGAACCCCCCTGCACAGGCAGCCCCCGAAGGGTGGGCAGGAGGGGCTGGCAGTCGGGGCTGCCCGGGTGTGGGCAGAGCTGGGTCTGCACAGCCACCATTGCCCCCAGAGAGCAGGCGTGGCCTCCCTCTGTCTAAGCAACTGCGACTGACAGGGAACAAGCGTTAAGGGGCTTCCAACTGCTCCAGGCTATTTCTGGAACCTTATGCCTCTCTGTTCATTTATTTAATCATTAATTTGGTGTTTTATAGAACCGGTGTGGTTTCTTTCCTCTCTGGTTAGAAAAGATTGCAGTTCCGTGCCTCCCTGGGGGCGCAAGGGGTTGAGTCTCTGCACTATGAAGCTGTCTGCAGCCACTGCAGCACGAGTTCGATCCCCAGCCAGGGAGCTTCCCCCAGGGCACAGCAGACCTCTTCTTTCTCCCCGCTGCTCCCCTCAGCAGTGTACTTCAGTGTATCCGCCTGTTCTGGCCCCCACTCTGTCTCTGATGAATCCTCTCACCCCCATACCTCTGGCTACACCCCAGTTCTTGTATGCAAAAATAAATAAATCTTTAAAAGAAAAGAACAGCAAGACTATGGTAAATAGATGTATAATGCGTGTGTGTGTGTGTGTGTGTGTGTGTGTGTGTGTGTGTCTATAATTTTCCAGAAGTGCAGTTTTTGCTGTGACTTCGTGGACCGTCAGCCTGATGTGACCTGAGAGCTGTAGAGAGGTAGAATCTCTGGGCTTACCCCAGATGCCCTGGGCCAGAACCTACATTTCTACACATGTCTCAGAACTATACACACACCAGGACAGAGAAGTCTGGTTACTGGACAGAGACGTTAGGGAGTGTTGTATTGGTGATAGAAAGATGGAGTGTCCCGGGAATATAACACACATATATAGTGTGTATATAGTACAACATAATTTAGAGTAAGTAATTGATGTGACAGCCTATTTATCAATTTGTAATTTGACTAAATAGTTGTTCTTATGAAGCAGACGGGGTGTTCCTGGAAGGTGACAGCATTTGGGGGCAGCAGTTTGCAGATCTTCTTCAATCTCACGTATAAACAGACAAATCTCTGGACGGCAAAGCCAAAACAGAGAGACAGTATTTCCAACAAGATGAGACAGCAAGGTGTTCCTCTCTCTCTCTCTCTCTCTCTTTTTAAAGATTTATTTATTTATGCACACAAGCTGGGGTGCAGGCCAGAGGTGTGGGGCAGTGAGAGGGTTCACCAGAGACAGAGTGGGGAGCAGAACAGGCAGATGGACTGAAACACACTGCTGAGGGGAGCAGCGGGCGAGGCAGGAGAGGTCTGCTGCACCATGTGGGAATCTCCCCGGCCGGGCACCGAACTCGCGCCGCAACTGCCGACAACTCCACAGAGCTGCGCTTAACCCGCTGCGCCACCAGGGAGGCCCTCTCAAGGCACTTTTAACAGGAACATATCACCCAAAGCTACAAGATCCCGGGATTGCTGGCACGGTGGGAGGAAGCAGGGAGAGGAACAGGGTGTCAGTGGGATGAAGAAAAGGAGACCCCCAGAGCAGCTGCAGGTGCCAGCTGGAGAAGGGGCCAGTGGGAATGCACACGCCGCACAGCTGGTAGTTTGGGGTGCCCGCCTCGGTCTGCCCGAGGTGGCGGGGTTCCACTTTCATGAACACCTGACCCCGACTGGCCAGGACTCTGTCCAGAC
Source organism: Scalopus aquaticus (assembly GCA_004024925.1). Taxonomy (NCBI): domain Eukaryota; kingdom Metazoa; phylum Chordata; class Mammalia; order Eulipotyphla; family Talpidae; genus Scalopus; species Scalopus aquaticus. The sequence goes on from PVIJ01006852.1 coordinate 42,758, forward strand.
AAGGCCCCAGGGGACGACGCTGCTGCCACGAAGGTGAAAGTGCTCAGCACATGGATGCAGGGATGAGGGGGAAATAGGGGAAGAAAACGAGCCAAGTCAGACGCCTCGAAAAGCAATTCACTGTGCACATTTTTTAACACTATGGGCAAACAGCTCAACTGAGAAGTGTCAAGGTGAAATTCCATACACAGTTACTGGAAGAGAATAAGCGACAGAACAGCACTGTGTGTGCTAAAACAAGCGCCAGGAACGGCACAGCGCTCCGACAAGCAGATCGACGCGGTAACGGGCCTTGGGGGAATGAGCTCAAAGAGATTAAGAACATGATACTAGACAGAAACGTGAAAAACTCAGAAATGCGATGCTGTCACGGAACACAGAGGCAGAAATAAGGAGGGGAATATTTTTGTTATGAAGACTACACTAGACGGAAAACGACAGCAAGTGCATCCAGCAAACAAGGCCTGAGAAGAAAGGAAAAGCAGAAAGGGAACAAGCGACATCAAAGGGGATGGAGGAAGGAAGAGGCAGCCCTGGGGAGAGGTGCCCAGTCTAGAAGCTGAGCACAGAGGACAGTCGGCGCCCAAAGCAGAAAGAACAAGGAAGAGACTGAGCAAACTCCAGAACCAGCATGAGAGAGAGCGAAACAGGATAGCCAAGAAGCTCGATAATAAGCACCACTGTGTCACCTTGACAGCTGCTAAAGATTTAATAGGAAGTGGCTCTCTCCAGTAAACAGAGACAGATTAAAAACTGATTGATGAGAAGTTAAACATCCCTGGGATCAGTTAGAAGCATAATGCAGTTGACGCAGGTTTTCCTATGCAAGTTGTTATATAAATGGAAAATATGAATCCTTCTTTCAGAAGCAGATAATTAAGTTTCTTATGGACCTATTGCTACTGGACTCACCTTTATGGAGAACTTTATGCCACGACAGGTTTTGTCTCGGCCTTGGCAGCTACAGGAAAGCTGTTAGTGTCCAGAAAGCCAGGAGCTAAGTAATGAATGGTGCACCCCTGTTAAGCAGGCGTCGTGGAAGGTCCTTCCCACTTTGGCAATACACCATTCCTCTTAAAAGATGGAGCCTGGTTAGGGAGATCATAAAAGATAATAGAAAAGAGAACGAGAATTCTAGGAAGGTAAGCAACATTTTGCCAACATAAAAGACAAGAAAAAGCATATGAGTTTATTTCAAACAAGATTTTGTTAGTAGGTAGACTCATTTGAACTCTCAGTGTGACTAATGCTATCTAGTAAAGAGGGATGGAAAAACAATAAATTGTAAGGTAACTGCAAAGAGTTCACTGCTGTTCTAGCCAGTGCTAAGCGAGTATTTCGTTTAGAATATAAAGTATATAAACATTTTTCAAAAATCAAGCCCACACAGTAAGGGTGCTGCTGTTTCCTCGACCACCCAGACTTGCCCCTCTGGAGCTTGGCCGTGCCCTGGTTAAGGGCTCACAGTGGATCTGAGGCTGTGGTTGACCCTGGTACCGTGTAGCTCTGTGGCAGGGGATGGGGCTGAGGGGATCACAGACAATGGCAGGGAGATGGATCATTCCAAGCATTGACCACTGATTGGATGATTCGTATCATTGCAATTGAAATGAAGCCAGAAGGAGGTTTTATCACTGAGGGTCTGTTTAGATGTTGGGGGCTTATGTGCTGACAATGGTAGTTTGGGTGGTAGGGACAGTGCTTGTGGGGCGGTGTGCTGGTGAGCTGATGGTCTAGTGGCCGTGGTGGCGGATGTTGGTGTAGGTGTTTGTGGTGGTGTTGGCGTTGATGGTGGTATTGGAGGGGGTGCTTGTAGTGTTGGTGGTGTGCTGGAGGTGGTGACAGCGCTGGTGGCGGTGATGGTGGGCACTGGTGATTCTGATAATGGTGGTAGTGGGGAGTTAACGGTAGTGGCAGGGGTGGTTGTGATGTCGGTGGTGTTGGTGTTGGTGGTAATAGTGATGGAGTGATAGGGATGGCCAGTGATGGTCATGACAGTGGCAGTGGTGGTTACGTGCTTCTGATGATGGTGTTGTGGTATTGGTGGTGGTGACAGTGGTCACGGTCATAGGGATGATAGATGGGTGGTGGTGGTGTTGGTGGTGGTGATGGTGACGGTGGCCACGGTTATAGTGATGGCAGATGGGTGGTGGTGGTGGTGGTGGTGGTGACAGTGGTCACGGTCATAGAGATGATAGATGGGTGGTGGTGGTGGTGGTGATGGTGACGGTGGCCACGGTTACAGTGATGGCAGATGGGTGGTGGTGGTGGTGATGGTGGTGGTGGTGGAATGACAGAGAGCAATGTCTCAGTCAGTATATAAGGAGAATAAAACTTTTCATCTTGACTTTTTTTCCACATTTCTGGAAAAGCCGTAGGAAATTGCAGGCGAGACCTTTGAGAGGCTTGTTTCTGTTCTTTGTTGTAGTTCCAGCTGCTTTGATACTTCTTTGCTCAAACCAGGCACAACCTTATGTCCTCAGTGGCTTTTGCTACCTCTGCTCACGACTTGAACAAGAGCTTGGCATTAGGACTTACACTGATCTTATATCGTAATCGTGGCATTTTGAGGTGTCCATCTTCCCTTTAATGTTAGAACCTTTGATGTCATACCTTCATCTGTAGAAATCCACACTGGTGAAGAAGACCTCAAGAACTCAGTAGTCAACCACCTCATTGCTAAGCTCAATGGTCTGTTGCCTTCATGCGTTCACTGCAAGCACCTGGGCCCCCAATGAGGTCAAGTCCCTTATAAGAGGCTGACTCTGTGCGCCCATTCTCAGCTTGAAGAACCAAATACTGTCTTGTCCACCGCCCTCTATTAATTAAGCCCTTCAAAATGGCAAACTCAGTAAGTCCCAGATTCACGGCATTATTCTGGTGGGTGGTCTGTTCATCACCTTGCAAGTATCCTGAGTTCCTAAGCCGCCCAGAGTGGACACAAGACTCGTGGCCCCAGGAACTGAGGCAAAAGTGGAGTTCCATAATTCTCCTTACTAGGTATTGTTCCATCAGAAGACTGACTTTTTTGTATTAAATTCAGAGAGGAATTTATCTTGTAGATCCTTCTGAAAGGAACATTAAGCAAGTTAATGATGAATGTCTTTGAAGTTTTACAGAAAATTTAAAAATGTTTTTCATGGATGTGGCTCTTAAAGGAAACTTGGGAAAAGTCTGAGGAAACCACCTCAGAGAAGACTCTGTCACTTTAATGCCGGCCCACAGATATGCCGCGAGAAGGTGCCAGCTTTACACCAGGTGCTCAGAGCACTGAGTAATAGAGATGCGTGATTTGTGGAGAGCCTTCCCATTTGTCTCATGATGTCTCAGGATTTACCTAAAAAAAGCACAACAAATCAGTGGCAAAAAACAGAATCGGTGAAAAGAAAGTAAGTTAGATGGGAGCAGAAAACTCTGCTTTGTTCATTTCCCTGTTCTTTCTGATTTCAATTTTGTGTTTGCCTTTTTTTTACGAAGTCGAAGTTCTGTTTGATTTTTGGGAACTGCACGGTGCTTTTCATGTGATTTGCTATTGTAATTTTAAATTTTCATCAGTAATATTTGTACATCGTTTAAAGGGTCAAATGGCATCATACAGCTGATGAGAACAGACCTCAGTCCCTCTCCTCCTCACCCCATGTCCACTTTCAGAAGGTCATTGCAGCGATTGGGATGCAGCACCCTGTGTAACCGATGAGATGTCCCCATCTTGGGGAATGTTCCCCTCTGGGGAAGGGAGAGGAACGAAAACAGACGACTCATTAAGAAGACAGGTTGGAAAAGGCTGCGCATAAAAACAGAACACGAGCAGCGCCCGCTGGCCTCACACCACTTCAACTCCTGCTTTTGAGCTTACTTGCATCTTTCTAAACAGCGAGGAGATTCAATTTACTTCAAATTTTGGGGCATCTAATGACTTTCTTCCAGGAAAGAGGAGAGCCCTTTATCTTTCTTATACTAGCCTCCTCCCTGCCTGCCCTCACTGAGTCTTCTCAGCATATAATACTGCAAGTTCTCAGGTTGTCACGTTACACTGATATTATCTTGAATATATTTTGGCAACACTTACATGATTCACAGCTGAAACACCTATGTCTTCTGAGATTTCCTTTCTCACAACTTTTTATTTCTCTTGAAGTTAATAATTCTCTTATTTTTTCTGATTTCTTTATACATGTCAGTGACTTACCCTCTAACACTGTAGAGAAACATATCAGTAATCTGTCAGGTGCCCATTTTTCTTGGAAAGTTCTTTCCGCTTCATCCTCTTGTTTCTTTTATCTGCATTTGTTATTTTCTAGTCCTGCTGCACAGCAGTCATCTGGAAGGTTCCTTTAGCATCATCAGAAGTTGCCATCTCCTCTGTCCTATGTTGGCCCCCTTCTCCTCTTTGGGAGTTTACACCTTTGTCTTGGTGGAACACATCCTGTGATAACTTTCTAACAAAGATCCTGCAAAATAAAAAAATGTTTGGAGAACTTGCATGCCAGAAAATGTTCGTCTGTCTTCAAACTTGATTGACTTGGCATAGAATTCTAGATTAGAAATAGCCCCCCTCAGAGTTTTGAGGGGGCACCTCTCCACTTTCTCTTCAGTTCTAGAGCTGCTCTTTTGAAGTCAAATGCTGTTGTAGATCCTGGCTCCTTGGTGGTGGATGCATTCCTCTGCAGTTTTAGCACCTTCTTTCCATCCCTGGGTTCTAATTTTCCAAGTAGTGAGCTTGCGAGGGCTCATTTAGAGTGAGCACTTGCAACAACAACAACAACAACAAAAAAAAAAAACCACTCGGATCTGTCAGTCCTTGGAAGACTTTGATATCAGCTTTTCTTAATGTCCTTTCATCCATTTCTGCGCTCCCCCTGCCCCTACAGAAGACCTATTTGGGTTTCTCAGACAATCGGATCAGTAGACTGAGCTTCTCACCTTCTTACTCATTATCGCCTATGTCCTTGACCTTCATTGCTGTCCCTTGCTCAGCAGTGTTTCAAGTTCATTATTTCACCCGATGGATTGGGCTTCTGGTGAGGAAGAGGCGTTATGAGAACTTGGGTCAGGAGGAAGAGCGGCCCCACCTTTCCCTGACGTGCGGATCTGGGGCGCAGCAGGTAAAGGGGCCAGTTCCCCGCTGTTTAGGGCCCTGGAGCTCAAAATGGTGCTGGACGTGTCGGAGGGAGATGCAGGGAGGGGTGGGGGCGGGGGCGGCTGAGCCTGGACGTACGGCCTCGGTCTAGTGTAAAAGTGGTATATCTGGGAAAGCGGAGTTGCGGCAACCTTCGGGAACCTGCTGTTAAAAACTTTCTGAATTGTGAATCTCCTCGTTATCACCACTTTATATTCAGTGGGGAGTTTTTTATTGCCACGTGGGGAAATCCTGCACATTTGTGGGTCTAATGTCTCCCATTAGAGACAGGGGCTGCTCGGTTTGTTCTCTCTGGGCCTGGGAACTTGAGGGTGATACTCAGATAGACCTAACCAAAGCGCACAGGGCTCGCTGCCCCGGCTGGCACCTTCTACCAGCCAAGTCAATCACACACGGGTCCCTTCATTCACAGTGGCCATTCCCAGGGTGCCGGCAGGGGCAGGGGGCAGGACCCCTGCTGTTGATGGGGCAGATGGGCTGGCCGCCTGCTAGCGTTGCCAGGAGGCACCCAAGTTACACCCGTGTGTGTGTATGCGTGCAAGCTCTGCATGTGTGCATGCGAGTGCACTGTGTGTGCCTGTGTGTGCACACGTGTATCAGCGGGTGAGGGCTGCCGGGCCCCTCCACCCTGTCTACACTCAGGGTGCCTTTCTGGGTTCCAGGGGGCCATCGTGGGCTGAGGAGGGAGGCTGGGTCCCGGCCACGGAGGAGAAAGGGGAACAAAACAGGCCTGGGAGACACCGCGGCGCGCGGGGTCACGGATGCCAGAGGAGGTGGAGGCGAGCAGGGGGCCTGCAGCGCCGGCGCCCGAGGGTGACTGCCCGCCCCCTCCCGAGCGCAGCCCAGGGGTGGAGCCGAGGCGAGGGGCTGAGCCCCAGACTGCCCCCGCCCCAGGGGCTGGGATCTGCGAGGTGGCTCAGGCGGGAGCGAGTCTGCGGGAAGAGGGGAGAAGCTTTCAGGAATGAGCCAGAGAAGAGCAGATGCCCGTGGTCTGCCAGCGCCATCCCGACGTCTTCTCCGCAGAACATCGCCCCAGAGATGTTTAAAATGCTTTAGGAATAATGTTTCATCAACATCTCTCCACGGTGGGTGGGCGGCAAGGAGGCAGCAGACAGCTTGTGCTGCGGGGGTGCGCTTCTCTCACGTGGACAGGGAAATCTGGAGCGCAGGGGCGCCTGGGACAGAAGCACTGAAAGGAGGGCCGCTGGCCTTCACCCCTTTAGTCAGCAGCACTCAGTGGGGGAAGGGCCCCAGGCAGGACCTGTGTCGGGGCTGGAGAACGGCCCCAAGGAAGGTCGAGTATTCTTCAGACGACAGCAATTAAAATGAAAAGGACACATTTGAAGGAAGAGAACTGAGTTCTAATAGTAATCTTGGTACAGAGAAGGATCAGGGGAAAGGTACTAGGAACATAAATAGCAGCTGGGAAACAGGAAAGGTATAAATCTGAAAAACAGGTCTTGATTACTACATGGGAAAAGCAAGAGATGTGGAAATAGAATATTTTTCAAAATTGATTGCAGCCCTTTGAATAGATAATATGGGTAGGTGGAATAAATAGCCCAATACAAATATCTACATCATACTCTGAAAAGTCTTGTTTCCACCCTCGCTTCCTCCCTCACACTGTGGGTAATTATTTTTATGAATTCCTGTTTCTTCTATCAGTCGATGCACGCGTAAGCAAGTACACCTGCCTACCGCACTTTCTCCCTCTGTTACCCGCATGACAGCAGACCGTATACAACAACAGAAGTTTCTCAGCTGCATGCTAAGTCACTGCAAATGCTGTGGCTTCCAGCAGTGATCTCAGAGTACCTGGGTGTCCGGCGTGGGAGGGGCCTGTCTGCACAGTCTCACCAAGCGCCACCAGCCACGACTGGGCTGCATTCTCATCAGAGGCTGGACTGGGAAGAGACCTGCTTCTTCCAACCTCCTTCAAGTTGCTGGCCAACTCCATCCCTTGCAGCTGTAGAATCTTGGCAGTTGGCTTCTTCAAAGCCAGGAGAAGAGAGCATCTCTAACCTAAAGAATTTTAAAGGATTTTATTAGATTAGATTACACCCCTCCCCGAGACTCCCCTTGGATTAACTCAGAATCAGCCAATAGAGGGGCTTAATGATATTTGCAAAATCCCTCTACCTTTGCCGTATTCTGTTGGCTGAGGACGTCAAACTCCACACGCCCAGAGGACAAGGCTCTGTAAGGGTGAGACTCACTGGGAGGTCACCCCAGTGCATCTGCTACATGCCAGGACTTGCCAGGCAAGGCCCATGGGCCAAACCAGCTTTGTAGCTGCTTTTGTGAGTAAAGTTTCATTGGAACACGCTCATAAGCATCAGTTAACATGTTGCGCCCTTCTCAGGAAGCGCCACACTCCTGGGCGCCCCGGGCCCTTGCGGGGGAGCTTGGTGTCTCTGTGTCTCTGCACACGCGTCCCACCCTCCCCGGCAGCTTTGTAGCCGCAGCTTCCCTTTGCCAGGATGACCGTGATTTTCTCAGCCAGCCTGGGTCTGGTTAGGCCCCGGTAAAGCAGGTAAACCAGTTCTGGAGAGATCATTTCCTTTGAGGGCAACTGGTCTTCACGAAGGAGACAGAATGTTCTGGGCATATTTCAGAATGGTGACTTCGTGCCTCTCCCACTGCGTGCAGGAGGTGTCTTCCCAGGGAGGATCTGGTAAGACTTCTACCGGCAAAACTCGGGGTGGGGGGGGCAGCTGAACACTGCCCCGCCCCGTCCACAAGGGCCTCCAGCAGCTCAGTCCCAGCGAGAAGCCCCTGCCGGCCTGCCCTGGGACGGCTGCTCTTCTTCAGCCCTGGTTTTCTCTGTCCATCTGTCTGGCTGGCCTCAGTTTCCAGGGTAGTGGTTTGCCTGGGATCTCCATGCCTCGATAGATCGAAGAATTTTGATTTTCAGTTGTTCAGCTCTTGGCTCATTGTGCGGATGGAGACCCCAAACCCTGCAGTGCTGGACCAGAAGCGGACGCCCCACGGGACAGCTGCGTGAGCTGCGGCCTGGCCCTCCTCTCGCCTGCATCCGGACTGGCACTGCTAGAAGAGACTCGTGCTCTCATGCTGCACTATCCGGTTTATGGATGGTGGGATTCAACTTGCTAATATTTTGTTTGAGATGTTCTTGGTCTACAGTCAGGTAATATTTATCGACATGCAGGAGTAACTGGCTGGAAATCTGTTCCTGTCCGATTTCTGTGTCAGTGAAACTGCCTCCTCAAGTGAGTCGAACAGAGATGATCCGCTGTGAAACAGAAGGTTTGCCATAGCTCTGCTTCTCCGCGAAGCAGCTGAATTAATTCGGGTCTGGAGTTTTCCTTAGAGGGAAGTCTTGATTTAGAGATTCTATTTCTTTCTTCTTATTTGTTAGTTAAATATTTTGATTAGTTAATTAAGTAGTTATTGCGATAACATTGGTTTTTAACACTGCACATGATTTGAAGGTGCAGCCTCTTACCTTTTCCGCAATGTCACCGCACTACGACTGCAACCAAAGCCAGTGTCCTCCACCCCGTCCAACAGGCCCCTCCCTGCTCTGCTCCTCACCTCCCACCCCCCTGCTCCTCACCTCCCCCACTCCCCTCTGGGAGCCTCCATTCCATGGCAGATTTCCAGAGTTTGATTTGGTTTAGTTTTGTCTGTTCATTTATTTTGTTCCTCTATATTCCCCAGGAGCGTAAACTCATCCGGTATGTCTTTCTCCTCCTGATTTTCTTGAAACCACATAGAGCTCTTCATATTTCTGTTTCTCTCACTCAGTTTTGTTTTGGTAAGTTGTGATTTTCTAAAATGTATATTGAGTTCTCAATTGGATATTTGTATCTTAAATGATGATTTCTGACTTTTTCGTTCCCCATTCTATGGGGGGGGGCTTAGTTTGCTTTTGTTGTTCTTTTTAAAATAGATCTTTCTTTAGACCACTTATTTTTTTCAATCTTTGTTCTTCTCTAATATATACATTTCCTTCAATATGTTCCCTATATGTCTATCTTTATTTAGGGTCCACAAATTTGGACATTTTTATTGTAATTTAGTTAAACTATTTTCTTGATTCCACTGAGGTTTCTTGTTGACATAGGATACTTAGAAGTGAATAGATTCATTTTCAAATATTGGGGATTTCCTAGTTCTTGAACAAATTGTTTTCTAACCTAATTCTACTGTGGTCACAGAAATGCCCTGATTTCAAAGCTGAAATTTGTGATGACTTCTTCTGGCTTAGCACTGGGTCAATTTGGCAAATAGTTAAGTTAATGATTTCAAGATATTTGATCTCAAGATCGCTTTATATTCTCAAAAAGTATTGAGTTCCCAAAAGAACTTTTTGGTTAATGTGGATTACATATATGTGCATTTACCATATTAAAAACTGAGAAACTTTCACAACATCTATTTTTAATTTGACACAGTAATTATTCCATGTTAGCCTGGATGGCATATTTTTATGAAAAATTTCTGTCGCTGAAACCAAAAATATTTAGTGATAAGAGTGACATTGTTTTACATTTTTTTCAAATTGCTTTGATTTCTGTCCTGATAAAAGACAGCTGGATTCTCACACCTACTTCTGCGTTCAATCTGTTTCAATACATTGTTTGGTAAAAAAGTTGTGAAGGAAACTATCTTCACACAAATGGGTCACTAGGAAAGAGGGGGTGTTTGCACCCCCTTCCAGGCTGCTGTGCTGGTTCCTCAGTGCTCCATCAACACTCAGCGGGTGGCAGTTTATTACAATCAGTAACAGCTTAGGAGGGGAACCACATCCATGAACATTCCCGAACATCAAAGTTCATTATTCTGCCTTCCACACTGAATAGATTTTTAATCTATGCATGAATTTGTAACATCACTCATTGATCCTTTGGAAAACATTTGTCACGAATTTATGCAAATCTCCCCATTGCTGACACATTTCATTGTGCAACGTGGAAACCTCAAACTCACCACCTCTGGCACAATCTTACTGCAAAGTCTTCAGGTGGGGCAGGAACCCAGCTATGGTGACAGATCCAAGGTTCCAAGGTTCTGATTTTCACTTAAGCTCAAATATGTCATTAACAATATATACCGTCAGTATTTTCCATGAAAAGATAGGTTTCCTCTTTGTATATATTTTGAGAAAGGATCTGCCAGTTCAATTCTGAAGAAGCACATTTGCCTGCCAGGTGTTTTTTCAAATAATAATTCCATGAGAAAGGAAGGTTCTGGACCCCAATTTGGGAAACAACCATTGGGTGAGCTCTGTGGGGCTCCCTACCAAACGCTGGTCCGAAGTCTCTGCCCGAGCAGAGCTTCTCCGTCTGGACCGAACCTCACGTTGGAGCGTCCCCAGGGCGGCGGGCGCCAGAGCTGTGCGTGGCCCTGGCCCTCGGCGGCTCTCTTTGAGGGTGAGGCCCGTGCCACCCCAGCTCCACGTTGACGCAGGTCTCCCCAGGACAGTGCCGAGACTCTGGCCGCGGCTTCTGAGTTCCCTCCGGGGTCTTGGCCTCTGGGGTCTGGCTGAGCAGGTGCCCCTGAACTACGGCTGCTGATTCTTCGGCCCGTGAAACTGGGCAATTTTGCTTCTCTCCCATGCCCCGTCTCCCTGTCGCCCTCACCTTTAGCTCAGCTTCTCTGTCTTCCCATCACTCTGCCTAGGAATCAGCGACTTGCCTTGAAGGAGAGTAGAACCCCTGCCCAAGCTCCCCTTAAGCCTCCGCGCAGGCCCTTCTCTGTCCTACCTGTAGGGAGGTGGAGTGTTGCAGGCTCCGCCCCGGTGGGAAGCCACACCCACGGCTGCAGCTGGAGCCTCTTAACTAACCACACCTGCGGGGCCTTAACCAACCCGTGCACACGTGGGGCTAGGCTTCAACGCACGAGGCTGGGGGCTAGGGGTACACAGTTCAGCCCCAGCATCTTTTTTTTAATCAGTATGTTATTGTTGTTATTATTTATGTCTTTTACATTATTGTGTATTCCCCGTAGGTTCCCCCCACCAATTCACCCGTGAACCATCACCACAGTCCGCCGTGTTCCCTCTCCCCCATTCTGAGCCTCAATCCTCCCCCTCTCTCGCTGGGTGTCTCTCTTCTATTTGGTTCCCCTATATTCCTGTTATAAGTGAAACCACTCGATATTTTTCTTTTTCCTTTTGGCTCATTTCGCTGAGCATGATCCCTTCTAGCTCCATCCATGTTGCTGCAAATTGCATGTGTTTATCTTTTTTGAATGCTGAGTAGTATTCCATTGAGTATATGGACCACATCTTCTTGATCCAGTCATCTATTTTGGGGCATCTGGGTTGTTTCCATGGCTTAGCTATTGTGAACAGTGCTGCTATAAACTCCGGGGTGCATGTATCCTTTTGGATTAATGTTTTTGTGTCCTTTGGGTAGATTCCCAAAAGTGGTATTGCTCAGTCGTATGGAAGCTCCATTTTTAGCAGTTTGAGGAAACGCCATCGGGCTTTCCATAGTGGCTGGACCAGTTTACATTCCCACCAGCAGTGTAGGAGAGTTCCTTTCTTTCCACATCCTCACCAGCATTTGTTGTTGCCTGTTTTTTTAACGTGTGCCATCCTCACAGATGTGAGGTGTTATATCATTGTGGTTTTGATTTGATTTGCATTTCCCTGATTATAAGTGATGTTGAACATTTTTTCATATACCTGTTGGCCATTTGCTTTTCTTCTTTGGAGAAGTGTCTTTTTAGCTCTTCTGCCCATTTTTTTTTTAAAGATTTATTTATTTATACATACAAGCTGGGGTACAGGCCAGAGGCGTGGGGCGGCGAGAGGGTTCACCAGAGACAGAGCGGGGAGCAGAACAGGCAGATCAGAAATACACTGCTGAGGGGAGCAGCGGGCGAGGCAGGAGAGGTCTGCCGCACCATGTGGGATTCTCCCCGGCCGGGTGTCGAACTCACATCACGAGCTGTTGACAGCTCCACAGCGCAGCGCTCAACCGCTGCGCCACCAGGGAGGCCCCTCTTCTGCCCATTTTTTACTGGATTGTTGACTTTGTTTTTGTTGAGTTGTGTGAGATTTTTGTTATCAGACCTTTATCGGTTGTATTGTGTGCAAAGATATTCTCCCAGTCAGTAGGGTGTCTGTTGCTTAATGTCTC